>JASANB010001962.1:0-53355 GCA_030248155.1 Sabatieria punctata | reverse complement strand
CCCCCCTGATTAGTACTTTAGTGAGACAGAAAGATTAACATTTTGTATTTTCTAATTTTTTGTCTGGCCAAGAAAAAATTGGATAGACAAAGCTACGGGTTGCTGTTGCTTAAGTTCCATTGCAGACCGGAGATAACAGTAGAAGAAGAGGTGGTGGAGAAGGCGCTAGTAGGGGTTGGTGACGAGAGCGGACTCAAAAATATCATTCTGTCCGATTCGGAGTCGGATGAGGACGATGAGGACAAGGAACCCGGTAACAGCTGCTGGTCTTACGTCTCTTACCTTCATTTAACACTTCAGAACCGCCGGCAGGTTCCAGTACAGCAGATACGACCGGCACCGGAGAAGATGAGGAGAAAGGTTGGTCTGTACGATAAGGATAAGCTCTATCGATCCAGTGTCTTTCCAGATTCTGATAGTGGCAGCGACTCTGACGACCCAGACAAAGTCGAAGTCAAGTCTGCCCTATTTTTACAGGTTTTCTGCTTCATTGCTCATTCTCACCACTCTTACTACACTTAACGCGGTTTATGGTATTGGCACCATACGTTCGGGGCTTGTGGTGGTACCATATATTGTGTCACTAGCCTAGGTACCGGTACCATATCGTCGCCACTATGGTAAAACGAGCCAAGTAACAGAAAGTCGAAATCGAGAAAATCGCCTTTTAAATATTTGTTACATTTTCGTGAATTAGCTTCAATATCAGTTTAAATATTTTTTACCTAAAATACAAGTACATATTTGGTGTGCAAACTATTATGCATGTGTCACTTGTGTTAAATTAAGTCAGCTAACAGGAAAAGCACAAAGCACTTGGCTCATTTTACCAAGATCACCTGGTGATGTCCCTGCACATGCCTCTGATTACATGGCTGTATCTCCTGACATAGAGCCAATTTCGACTTCGTTCCTTTGCCAAAACGTTTTTAGGTGCTTTAGCTATGGTTTTTCGCACTTAACTCCATTCTTTCCATTTTGTTACTTGGCTCGTTTTACCATAGTGGCGACGATATATGGTACCGACACCATAAACGGCATTAAGTACCAGACTGTACTACAAGTATATCTACCAAAAATATAGTACAGTAGAGCCTCTATAAATGGGACACTCACAGTACCCAAAAAATTGCTCCAATTATGGAGGTTCTACTGTACCTCTAAAATTTAAAGCCTCTAAAACAGTAGGGTACTTGAGTAATGTATTTCTCTGGTCTTTCCTTCCTACGCTCAATTTTGAGATAACTGTTTACTCCATTTGAAAGAGCGAACAGAACACCCACACTGAGTGCGGAAAACACCACATGAAACTCTTAAACACCCCGATCGTTAAAGCAAAGGAATACTACCGGAACAATGAAAAGTGCTCAGCATTTTAGAGCAAATCCGGAGTTAAACGGTCTGCCCACGATGCAAGTTCAAGTCAAGAACCATCGGCTAAAAAGGTTAAAACTGAGAGGTGAGAGCGCTGATTCACTGCCGAAATTATATAAACAACAGTTGGAACTAAAGAGGTCGAGAAAGATTTTTTATCGATACTGAATGGTATTGGTGCCTTCAGTCACCATAGTAGTGGTTCCATTTATGATTAGCTCTACCTTCCTTCCAGCATCAGGGGTGCCTGCTCCATAATTATTCAAAGCATAATGTATTGTAACAGGTCATCAGCCGAAGCGGGGTTCCGGGTCATGGGCCAGATTAATAAACGTAGAACTAGCATTTGCTCCCCCTAACTCGAGCTTGCACACACCGACAGCAGAAAGGGAGGGTTGTTGTTAAGGAGGCTGCCGGACCTTGTGTCTCTTCCTGCTCTATAGCAGTTGGCTACTCCTAGTCCAAAAGGACAAAAAGTTACAACAACAACGAGCTCAATAGAACGATCGAGAGACCCTTAGCACACGTGTTAAGTCTTAGGCTTAGCACACGGTAAGTCTTATTGATGATCATTTTCATGATCTTAGGATTCCGGGATCGTTCTATTGAGCTCGCGCTGGATAGCACGTGCTAGCCCTATGTTTATTAATCTGGCCCCTGAGCCCAAATTCTAGGGAGGTGGTTGGGCACTAAAAACGCTCAAAAATCGCACTCGGCTAAAAATCGCTAATTAGGGCTCAAACACAGCTAAAAGGTGCTGTTTTACAGGCGTTTTTGGCGAGTTTTGTGTCTGAAATTTTCAAAAATCGCAGAAATTTGCTCAAAAAATTAGTTGCCAGGAGAGGGTCCGAAAAATCGCCCTGGGGTTCACATCTGGGGGTCTGGCCTAAGACGGGTGGGGGCAGAGCCCTGTTATATGTATGATTGAAAGTGTTAAGTGATGAGAGAGGGATAACGGAGGAGTCGGTGCGCCGGTATCTGGAACGCAAGCCGCACACAACCAAGGAGTTGCTGGCCAAGTTCAAGCCGAAGTGTCAGGGAATGTCGAAGCAAGAGATAGTTACCAAGTTGGCGGCCGTTTTAAAACGCATCAATCCGACGCAGGAGCGCAAAAAGAAAGGAGACAAGGAGATGCTCTATTTTTCCATTCCGACCTGATCGAAAACATGCAGTCCGTTCTGCGCACCTGTCCACTGATATTTATTGATTGTCTGTGAAGTTGATAGATTTTCGACGCTGAAGGTGTGCTTGTATGTTAATGCGGACAGGAGGGCTAATTTTTCTTTCGGCTGAAAAGCGTTGAATTTTGAAATCATGCTGGAAATTGCGTGTGATAACGGCTTTATTGGCAGATATGAGCCAAAAAAAGATATGCTGTTTTGTTTACATGTTTTTAAGCAGATAACCGTTTCCTAAAGAAAAAAGTTTATACCAAAAAATTTGATGAGTTAGCAGCCTAATGTGGGCCACCCTTCTCTCTAAATCTGGCCGTGTTTGTTGGAAGATTACTGAAGCGTGCACTGTTCTCTTTTCTACTTGCACTAAATGTAAAAATACAAGTTGCTAATACATCGCGGCCAAAGTTACTGTCAATGTCGATTTCTAGGAGGCGTTCCTACCGTTTTCACTACCGCTACTTTTTTCGTATTATTTTAACATTCACCTGACACCTCGTTTAACAGCGACTGTTCGGGGTGTGTCTTACGTTTGAACGACAGTGTCTGAGCGCAAATTTAGTCGCTATTGTATGACAGCAGAATAGAATGGTTCGGTTTATGAGGACGCAAGTTGCAGATAATCTGGCGCTTAGTAGGACACCCGGAACTGGGCTTTGGCCAGAGGCGTTCGAGTGCTGATTAAACGATCTTGCTGACCTAGCGTGGTTTTGGCTGCCGTCACGAGCCTATTTGTCACTGTGTTGATGGCCAGTGAATGAACCAATTGGCGAAGAGCTGTTTTATATCTGGGCCAATGAGCGGTGGGACGGCTGAACGGCGCCAGATGGCCCAGAGTCTAAACGATTTGTCAAGAGAGATCGCGGGAAAACAAGTTTTATGGTACATAGAAATTCTTTTTGGGCCCGCACTGCCGACACGGCGCTCACTTTTGTGTGAAGATGCCTGCCTTTTAGTAACTTCCTTTATTATCTTCTTTTTGTCCTGTAACTGCTACTTATTTCTGCAGTCATCATGTCTCGATAATCCGGACAAGTTGGGCTATGCCAATTTGTTCGAATTACCGAATTAAAGCTAATGCACCGTTTTCCAGGTATAATCTAGTACGTAATGACAGCATTTTTGTTACGTGTACATAGGTATACCCGCCTGATTCTGTCATAGTAGGTCAGCCTCTAAAAAAAGCAAAAGTCACATTCTGACTGAGAGAAAGCATAATCCTTTTAAAATTCACATCTGAATAGAAATACACGTGGACTTGGTTCTAATTACGGAACTTTAGATAACTGATAGCTTTACCATGTAAATTTTGTTGGGTCTATTAATCTTGTCCCGATTCGAGAATTCGAATCGGATCCGATCCTTTTAACTAGACATACGTATGTACATCATGGCGAAAATTGGGAACTGGCCAAATCTTGTTCGGAAGGCGAATAGTATCCGGATTAGCGATGTCCGAATTAACGAGACATGACTGTATACGTTTGAATTTCTTTGAGCTAAATGGTACTGCAGTCTTTTGAAATAGTGCATCTACCTACGGATTATTAGTTTTCCGAGTTCGACCCAAGTGTTCAGTTAAAGGAACCCAACCCTAGCAATTCAGTTGACAAAGTCTTTAATCCTTTCTACTGTTAGCATACGTAGTATTTTTAGCTAATTTATATGGCATACTCTAACAGAAGTCTGTGAAACATTGCGTTCTCGTTTTGTTTTTTGTGTCCGACAGGCGTGTGTGACGTTCTGCCAGGTGAGACGGTTGTTCTTAGGTCTCCCAGATTTGCTATTGGTTCGTTCGGCGTAGTAAAGTCGCAATATGCAGTTGACCTTAGGAGGAACATGTTTTTGACATCATCAGAACGTAAAAACCAATAAATCTCTCTTTGTCTTTTGCACGATCTGCATGGCAGAAATTTCAGGAGACAACTACTAAATGAAAATAGTTTGGGCGTTGTTTGGCTGCTTTGTGCTTTGTCAGGCCGAATGGAAGGGCGACAACGAACTCGAGGATCCGCTGGTTCAACGGATTGCAATTGAAGAGTTTGAGCGTAGGTGCATTTTGTTTGGCTCTTGGCGGACGGATAAGTTAATTTGTCGTCACTTGGGCAAGGGGCGTATGTAAAAGTATTTACTTGCTCTTAGTCTTAGCTGATTGTCTGATTTCAGCCAAATGCGAGATATACGGCAAACCACTAGATTTACTTGTCGTTCTGGATAGTTCTGGCTCGCTCAGGAACCGGTTTGAGGATTCGGTTGTAGTAATTCAGGAGCTGGTTAATGCTGTAGCCATCACCGACAAAGCTACGCGAGTGGCACTGGTGCAATACAGGTATAACTGTAGCTCATACTGTCCTGTTTGTTGGATAAAAAAACATGACGGGATGGCCTTTTTATAAGTTTTGCGAAAAAATTCAAATACCGTAGTCTCAAATAGAAGCCAAAATCAAAAACCTTACAGTTAGACAAAATTATTAAAAACCTTTTGAGGTAAACTGGTATAAAGTTGAGAACCTGGCATTTTAGTTAAGCTTCGTTTATCTTGATGCTCCACAGTGTCTGCTGTAGGAACTCATACTGTGGTTGTTACAAAACACTTGATAAAATGATCTGTTGCGGAATTTGTATTTTTTCGGAAAACTCGGAAAAAGGTGAGGCTGTCTTTTTTGGTCAGTGCTCTATTACTGGTAAAAATTCAGCGGTCGACCGTCAACAACGTTCCACTTCAACACGTATAACAGACGCAGTCAAATCATCCGAAAGCTGAAGAGCATTCGGTCGATTTCTGGTCTTACTAGAACAGGCAGAGCTCTGCAGTACGTCAGGAAAGAACTGGTTCCCGCCTTTGTAAGACCGCTTTGTCTCACGTCTGACGTAAAATTATTTGCGAGCTCCCTTCTTCTAGGGAATGCGCGGCCCAGAGGTGCCGAAGATAATTTTTCTCATCTCAGACGGTCGCACGAGCGATCATCCGATGGACAAAGTCAACGCCGAACTGATTCGAAAGCAGAACAGAAATCTGAACATCTGGGCCTACGGCACTGGCGACTACGTGGCCATGCAGCCGCTAATCGACATCACAGGTAGCAACGGCACCGCAGAATCAGACTGACAGACCGTTTAGGCGATCCGGACAAGATCGTCACCAAGAAGAACTTCGAGAAGCTGAAGAATCTGTTCAAGGAATGGAAAGGCACTGAGATCTGCGAGGAGGCACCTCCAGGTGCGCACGTAGAAGAGAAAACTGTGTTGAAAATACTGTTTAGTGTGCATTCCCGGCTCCGATCAGCCGTTGGACCTGCTGTTCGTTGTGGATGCCTCTAATTCGCTGGAGGAAGGAAAGTCTTTCCGAGACCAAATCAAGTTCATGCATCGCATTCTCAACAACATCAATGTGCACCCGCAAGTGGTCAAGTGCGTGCATGACTGTCTGATGGTGATCTGGAAGCCAAGCCAGTCTTTTCAGAGTGGCTATGGTCACCTATTCCTCTCAAGTCTACATGAACTTTGACTTTGACAAGTACACGCAAGTTGACAAGATACGGCAGTATGTTGACCATATGAAACCACTGAAGGGGACAACACAGACAACGGTGGCCTTGCAGAAAGCTGTTGACGTGCTGGCTCCAAGATACGGTCAGTTTCTGTCTACTATACACGTATTTGTATAGACGCGTCGGTATACTGTACAGGTACCAGGAACGGCGTACAGAAAATGGTCATTGTCTTATCGGACGGCAATGCTGCCAGAGACCCTTCTTCCGTTGCAAAACGACTCATCCAGCAAAAAAAAGCCGTTGTTTCAGCAATCGGCGTCAGCCAGCCAAGATTTGTCAGTGTTTCGGATGTTTTCTACAAGCAAGCACAGTAGTTTGTTGGTTGTTAATTTCAGGTCGACCTGAATGGACTGTTAAAAATAACGGCTGGTCACAAGGAGCGCGTGTTCCACCAGGGTAACTTGGACGAATTCGAAGATTTCTTCTTGCAATACGTCAACTTGGCCTGTCCTGGAATGGTAATCGACGGCAAGGAAGCTGGTAATTTGTCAGTGTTGTGCAGATGAATGGTGTCAATGTTCAGAAGCTGTACTCCGGAAGCCAATCGAAGTGCAGTGCTCCAAAAATTCGGTCAATCTCAAAATTCGAACCAAGAAACCTTTCAACGGCATTGTCTACGCTCTTGGTTACGGTGAAAAGTCTCGTTGTGTATTTCGCGGTCGTGGAAAGAAAGAAACACTGGTGGTGTTCAGCAAAGGAAAGTGCGGAATGACTAGAACAGCTTCAATGGTACTGGTTTTGTTCACTAAACAGCAGTTCGGATGGACTTGGAAACGGTTTTTCTTAATTTTACTTAACACTCAAGTATTTAGAACGTTGTACATACAGTACGTAACGTAACTTCAGGGTTCTTGTTCTAGCATCGCGGCATGCAGTTCTAATACGGCTATGGCGAAAAATCAATTATGGAACCCAGGGCTGTTGTGTCGGTTTTTCCTCTGTTTTTTTCTTTTCCGAAAAAACCGTTTTTTTCCAAGGGACTCGGAAAAAGTAAAATTCGGAAAAATTCAAGCATGTTTTTGAAGGAATTAAGCACAGTAACTGGCTAAATTCGCTTCAAATGCTCTGAATTTACGTGAATAGAAGGTTTCCAAGGATTTACTTGTAAAACTAAGCTATTTTGTCAAATAGTACCGGTACCATTTTCAGGCAACTTTTATTCATACATGTACATACAGGTCATCCGCCGATGGGGGGAGGGGGGCTGGGGGTCTGGCGCCGGCCGGGGGGGGTCTGAGCCAAAATTTTGGGGGAGGGGGGTGGGCACTAAAAAGGGCTGAAATACAGCTAAAAAGTGCTGTTTTGCAGGCGATTTTGGCAATTTTTGTGTGTGAAATTGTAAATAATTGCAAAAATTTGCTCGAAAGTTTACTTGCCAGAAAAATCGGAGGGGGGCGGTGAAATCGTCTCGGGGAGGGGGGTCGGTGAAATCGTCTCGGGGGGGGGGGGGTCTGGCCTAAGTCGGGTGGGGGGCAGACCCCCCAGACCCCCTGTTACATGTATGCTTTTATTATTGTATTTTTGGTATTTTAAAATCAAATCACTAGTCTAAACATGAAATTTTTCGGTGAACTCTGCAATGCAAATCGATTAAAATTTTTTGTCATTTCGGAAAATAACTTGGAAAAAGCCGAAAAAAGCACAAAAAGAACGGAAAAAAACCGGCTCGAGTTTTTCCGGAAAACAAACAGCCCTAATAGGACCCCAACCCCAGTCACCGCTGACCTAAGTTTTAATTAAGCAAGTCCGAACCTAAAAGTAAGCATAAAATTGACAATAATCCTACTGAACTCGGCTTTATACTAAGCATATAAGAACAGTCGACAGAAAGCCGGTACTGGCGAAGGTTAGCGCCAATTTTGAAAATCCTTCGGTGACTTGCAGGAAGAAGGCGGCTACTTGTACAACGTGACCATTCGCATACAGTTTCATCCGGACGTGGCGAGTCGATCGGACAGGACGGTGACTCACACCTGCTTCTTCGAGACAGAGTTCTCAGAAAAGGAAAAAGAAGAGATAACAGCCAAGAAGAAACTGGAAGAGAAGGCTGGAACGACAGGCATTGGCGACAAACCGGTCAAAGAGTCAGTCTGCAAATACACCTTGCACAGTTTCTCTCCCGACAGCTGTCTCACCTTGGACGGCGTTGTCGGCAAGCAAGTCTACCACAAGTGGAGTTGCGATGCTGGTCTGATTTGGGCTTTCTTTGCCACTGTACATACCTTTCATTGTTTTTTTTAGCTGCCAATTACAAATATTTGGTGCACGATTGTGTTGCCGAATCGGATCGAACGTCGTTACGTCTGCTGGACGGCAATGGGTGTGTATTACGGTCTAGAGAAAACAGAGAAAAAGTCTAATGTGCTCAGTGTTTAGATGTCCCTTAGAGCCAGAACTGCTAGACATTCCAAACTACAGTTACTACGGTTTTGTGGCCAAGGCCGGTCAAATCTTCATGTTCCCTGGCAAAAGCAGCATCAAATTCTCTTGTTATTTATCTTTGTGTGATATGGAGAGTGCAGCTGCCTGCACCAAGATGATTGTTAGCTTTTCTTGGCCGCTTGCTCAACAAACCATTTGCATATTGTTTAGCCGCCGGAGTGCAAGAAGGAGCAGAAGAGAGGGAGAGGCAGAGGTAGACGGAGAAACAAACGGCGGGCCAGACGGCCAAGAACAAGACGAAACTTCCTGGCCACATTCCGAGTCTACAGCAACCGGTTCAACGTACTGGACGATCTCAAACTGAAAACTACGAAAGGAAGATATTGTAATGGACTTTGAAATCCTAAATTACCTATGTAGTGCGTGCAGACGTACAGTATTATGCCAGTACCACACTGACTAGCGCGTCCTGCGCGCGGATTGCTTTTAGTACGTTCTTCTTCACAACTCTGTCAGACGAACTCTGAAAATTGCTGCTATGTAAGTACCTTTAGTTTGTATAAGGATATCTACGTAGATAAATGCGTTTTACCTACGTACATTGTCTTGCCTGGGCTGTGCGTATATTGCCGTTCCAAACTATCAATTTTGCTTGGCGTAATTAATTTATCCTGTCTCCATAAACAAGTGCTAGGGCCCTAGTAACGCACTACGTTACTGGTTTTACGTATACGAACAGGGTTGAAGAGGCTATTTGATATTTGCTATGAGGCCTCTGGACTCTTTAGTCCGACAACGACAGACCACTGGTTGCTTTGCTAACTAAATGGCCTTTATTCATTCCATTTTGTTCATACGTATTGCGGCTACCGTTCCGGTAAATGATGGACTGGCAAGTTTGGTGTAACTTCGTTGGTAGCTGCAAACTTTCATATCCAAAGTTATTGCTCGCTCTTTCACTTCACATGGTCGTTCTGGTTGTCTATTTTGGGGAAATGCATACTTTTGAGAAGCTCACCGTTTTCATGAGACCTGTCACTACTACCACCTCTACTACAACAGTGCGTATGCTTACGTTCAGATTCGCGTCCTCTTTGTAGCGCTGGATTTTGTAGGTCATTACAACACCGCATCAAATCGAATGGCCAGTATTTGTGAGCGGATCTTCAGATAACCATTTTAAGGAGGCCCAAAGGCGAGTTTTGCCACGGTGGTTGCAGTTGAAATCAACAGTTGGACCAGCCATGATTTTCTACGATTTGGGTTTGAGTGCAGAAAATCGAAAAACCTTTCAAAAACAGTACTCTCACCGTATTCAACTGCGAACGTTTAACTTCAGTCAATACCCTCCGTTTGTTCGCAACCTACGCGAATATCGATTCAAGACGATTCTGATTTACGAAACTCTGCAAGAGTTTGGATTCGTTCTATGGCAGGACACTCGCATTGTGCTGCGGAAGGGATTCGAGAAGGGAGCTCAAGTACGTACTCGTACGTTTGTTGCTATCCTATGGGTCGACTAAATCTTTAGACTCTGTTCAGATGGCTTCAATCGGAGTCGGGCAGTGACATCTGTCTCTTCCTGCCAACCAAGGTATCCATTTATGCGGTCACTCATGCAGACATGTTTCGCTATCTGCCACTCACTGAAGAACGCGCCAAAAGACTGGAAATGTATGGCGCCGGTTTTTCGTTGTTTCGGCGAAGCCACAAAAGTGCTGCTGTTATGGAGCAGTGGCTCAATTGCTCCCTCTCACACAACTGCATGGCTCCCGCAGGAAGCAAAATAAAATGCAATAAGGGAGACATGTTCAGAAAGTATTTGTCGTGCCACAGATACGACCAATCGGCTCTTAACATCTTACTGGCCAATCACAATGGTTTTAACCTTAGTAGGTACACTTACAAGCACCAGATGGGGGATGTTGTTGATTGATTTATTCCTGTCAAATCAGTGCAATTGACTTTTTGTACAATCAGAGGTAAACGGTAAAGTCGTGTAAATCTCACCTACTTACTTACTTCCATGCGTATACAGTACATGACAGGAAACTTTGTCAACACTTTGTCATACAACAAAACAGTAACTATAAACGAACGTATCAAAACGTTCATTCCAAATTTTAGCCCAATCTGTTGGAAACTTCCCGACAATTTTAAGAGGTTCCTATCATTTCGAAACACCCTGTACTGTATGAACATACAATGTAAGTACAGTACTAGTTACGTGCAGTAAACGTAACTGACTCAGCTACCTACGTACGTTTTTCAAAGACCCATAAAAAATTGACCAGCAACTGGGGAATCCAGCCAGACCAAATACAACTTGTTTAACGCGCCAATTTTATGTGATAAAATTTCAAATGTCTGTTTTAGTCGGTTCGTCCGTAGACCTATTTTGTTGTGACTACTAACCACTAACTACTAATTTTTGGGGCATTATGACGTCATCTAGACTACAACTAAATATTCAGATTTGGTGACTACAAAATACCTACATGAATTTGTGAATTTGTTGTCAGAAAAACGTCTGAATTTCTTTCAGTATTATATCATGCATACATTGTACATGCAGAAACGGAATTAGTGCCCTCCAAGGGCGTTTTTGTTCATTGTGGTCTTTTCCACTAGTTTGGACCAATTTTTGTCACTCAAAAGCAGTTTTGACTGTTTCTAAATTCTAAATTCTAACCTTCCGTACTAGAAAAATACATGTACACGTATTTTTGGTGTTACAAGAGATAGAATAATGGATGTTACCCTTCAAATTTTAACTTCTGCTTTCGTTAGTTTACTTTTTGTGACTTTCAACTCCCTTGTTTTACATCCCAAACCTGAAATTTTGGAAAACGTTTCAAAATTTTGCTTACTACAAATTGACTACTAACTAACTACGACTACAAATTAATTTGGCGATTTTTTAGACTACTAACTACGACTACTATGTAAAATTTGCAGAAGAAATAGGTCTATTCGTCAGAAAATCCGAAGTGCAGATTGTAAGGGTCACCTATTTTCTACGGAACCTTTTTTATTTTAAAGAGTATAAATTTTAAAATTTTTATTTAAATTTTAAATTATAAAGATTTTATTTTAAATATTTGTTTACATAAAAGTATTTTCCCAAAGTCTGCTTAAATAATAATTGGTATTCGGCTACTAATTAAGGTGGGCTACTAATTAAGCCGATTGAGGAACAGCGTAATAGTAATAGAAGGTAAAGATTGTTTACCCCAAAGCTGGTCTACTAATTGCGGTATGGCGCGTTTTTCATTAGTCCCTCTTGTGTGAAGTGCGTCTGAGTTCTAAAGGAAGTATATTAGTTATATATAGATAGTGTAGGTAGGTGGCACCAACATAGTCGTACAGCAAAGCAGTGATCAAGGTAAGTGAGCGAATTGTTAGCTAACTTTAGTATTTCGGAATTCAAAGGAGCCTGGAGAATGAGCAGGTGGAGGCAGGCAGTTTTGGCGTGGCTGGTCTGGGTTCCTCTGCACATGCCACCATTTTTTGGCGGTCTGACACTCAAAGTCGGCTGCATGTCTTACAGACGGCTTTCCCAAAGTGACGTCTCTCTGGCACTGACAATAGCTGAAGATCAGCTGCGCACCGACAACCACTTGCCTGGGCACATCGAATTTGAGTAGGTCTCACTCATCAATGTCTATGATAATTGCGTAACTGCACAGATTTCTCATAAACGATACCTGTGCAAGTAGCAGTGACACCTACGACGGAGCTAACGTAGCGGCTGCCTATCACTTTCTGCACCAAGTTGACGTGCTGATGGGACCGCCGTATAGCACGTGTAAGCGTTTTTGATTAATGGTCGGTGGGTGCGGACGAGACTTCTTCTAGGCATGGAGCACGTGGCCAGTCTGGCCGTGAAATGGAATTTGGCGGTGATGGGCTACGTGTCCACTGCAGACACATTGGCCGACAAGAAAATCTACAGCACTCTGGCGCGCGTGTCACTGACCAAGGACAAGGCAGGGGTGGCCATGGCCAGTGTGGTGCATCACTTCGGATGGCAGAACGTGGGGCTGGTCACCAATCCTGACAGTCGCCCGGCCAGATGGACCTACAACAGCATTCGACAGGAGTTGCAGAGTGTGGGTGTGCGCGTGCTCACCGTGGCTCATGTCAGACGAGGCGACCGCTTCGAAGACGACGTAGCCAGTGCTCTTGATCAGTTGAAACAAACAGCAAGAGGTACTGTTGTTGCTAGGGCAGAACTTTGAGCTTAGTAGCTAAAGGACCTAAGAACTGCTGTCTTTTTCTCAGATCAGCTATTGATAGGACTTCTTCGATGCTTGCCCTATCTGCTTACTACAGAAATTTTTTTGCGGGCTTGGCCGCGCGCAGACGCACTCAATTACTCAAATTTGCGGCCCGGACCTGTACTGCAATTCACGCTGCATGCAACGCGTGATTGAAAAAAGTCAATCACGCTTTCAACGAATTTGCATTCACGCAAATGTTCGAATTTACGTGATTGATATGTGACTGGCAAATAACTTTTTTCAATTTTCGTTTTTCAATCACGTTTCTCACTCATGAACGGTTGCACGCAAGGCGTGATTGGATGAAGAAACTACTGCATCAAGCGTGATTGTGTGCAATAGCCTGATACTCCAATTGGAGTATCTTCTGTTCGTAAGGGCTATAACTCGGAAACCTTTAAAAATTATCATATTACATGTGATCACGATTGTGATGCACGTATTTAATTTCAGTGATCATTTTGGCCATAGATACCTCGGTGCGGAGACGCACAGTCACCTTCATGGAAAAGGCTCACTTAGCTGGTATGACCGGACCTGAGTATGTGTACCTGATGGTTTCTTCAAGAGAACCCGACGTCGATAGACTAACTGAGGCATTCCGTTCAGTTTTTCTGGTAAAATCGGTTTTGTTGTGGCAGCAGAAACCGCTTCCTTTTGCCAGGTCTACAACACCGACAATGACCGCAGCTTTCGCGAGCAACTGGCTGACAGAATGACTGTCTATGGCCGAAACAGTTCTATTAGGGCAAGGGCTTCTCTTGGTACTGCAGCTCAGTGCGATTATGATGCTCTGTTTAGCTTAATAGGAGGATACCTCTTCTGCATGATGCCTTCTACTTATACGGCATAGCTCTGAACAGAAGCTATCAGAAACATGGCAACAGCAGTCTGTCCGATGGTCGCTCTCTGTGGGAGTTGATGAGAGACACTCATTTTTACGGTTCTTCTAACTGACAGATAGATACGTACAATACTTAACAACTTTTATCGCTTGTAGGAGCATCAGGCAGCGTCTGGATCGACGATCAGGTTGAACGATGGCCGGTTTACATCCTGAGTGTCGTGAGCGGGGAAAAAAGGGTGCGAAACGTGGCGCGCGTTGAAGCCATGTCATGCAAACCCAACTGCCCTCCTCACTCCCATCACCATTACAGCATGGTAGAGTGAGCTTGTGTAGACTGAAATTCATTCAACCTAAAACATAGGCTGTGCGCAACGTGTCCACCGGTTTCTGGCGCTACGGCGATCTGCCTCCTGATACGCCACCGTGTGGGTTCAAAGGGGAACGCTGCGATAGAACGAAACCGGCGTTGGCTGTTGCTCTCGTGGTCTTACTGCTCGTGCTGACTGGAGGTAGCGTGTGGCAGTACAGAAAAAGGTGACTTCACTGCACCTCTGTCTTCACAACTGGGCCATGTTTTAGTCAAGAAGCTAAGTTGCTCGGAATGCCCTGGTGGGTGCGCTCGCGTTACTTGATCAGTAGCAATTTGGCAACAAAATCGGTAACCAGGAGGGCTTAGAGAGACGTTCCGAAGTTTGTGTGTTCAGAAAGGCTCGATATTCAGTCTGCGTTCGATGCAGTCAAACGCTTCTATTACGCCGGCCGGTTCTATGTTCTATCGTGGTGTCTTGCTTACAGTGACCGAATACAAGCAGACAAAGGAAATCAGCTTCGACAAACACCATCTAGCTCTGCTTAACGAGGTACTGATTCTGATGACGCACCACTAGCAACATGTGTAGCTGTAGATGAGTTCACTAAACCACGACAACCTGGCACCATTTGTGGGCCTGTCCTTCAATGAGCCTAGCAACGGCGGCAAACTGCTGACGCTGTGGAAAAGTCAAAGCCGAGGCCCGCTCAAGGTACATACCTAAGGCCACTCACTGTAGTCATTGCAGTAGATTTACTTGTACTCAGGACTATATCTACGACAATGATCTTGACCTGGGCGACGTATTTCAGTCATCGTTTACCCGAGATATTGTCAGAGTATGCTTTTTATTGATGAGCCATATTGATCGGTACGGCAGCTGTTTAGGGTTTGGACTACCTGCACACGAGAACTTTAGCCGAGGCGCATGGCAACCTCAACTGCAACACTTGTCTGGTGACAAATTATTGGGGCGTCAAGTTGAGTCAGTTTGGACTGACTCCTTTCATTGCAAAGTTGGCTCAAAAGAACATGATTGAGTGTGAAGCAGAAAAACGTCACGGTGAAATCTGCATGAAGTGCGGTCGTGACTGACGATCCTGGCTTCAGACCTGTTTCACATGGCACCTGAGCAATTGAAAGCGAGAGACAGACCGGAGCAGCCGGTGCTGGGAACGAAGGAAGGCGATATTTACAGCTTAGGCACTCTTCTCTACTCAATCACGTTCCGAGAACCTGTTTACGAAGGCAATTTAGCTTACCAGAACGGTACGTAAGACTGATTGTTGGTCTGTCAAAATGAGTGCATTTCTCAGAAGTGCTGTCAGAATTGTCGTCTTCTGACAGTCTTAAGCTGCCCAAAGTCAGCTATCCGAGTGGGGACAATCAACACATGTGCACGCTGATCGAAAGGTGTCTAGTGGCTGAGCCTGAGGAGCGTCCAGTGGTTCACGAAATAAAAAAGGTGCTGGAGAGCACTCTGGCCATCAAGTAGGTCTAAAACTTTTCAGAGCCCCATTTTGTTTACATGCTCACACAGTTTTAGACAACGCAGTGTGGTCGATCACATGATGGAGGAGTACGCCGGCAATCTGGAGAGACTGGTCAAAGAACGGACCGAGATGCTGATGGAAGCTCAGCAGCGGGCAGATAATCTTCTCTATGAAATGTTGCCCAGGTGCCTTCTGCTTACAGTGACTGGTGGAGGGCCAAAATAGCCTCTAACCTGACAGTCGTTTTCCCAGTTAGTTGTCATCATCCAGTAAATTTTACAGCACAATGTGGGGTGTAGACAGACAGTAGAATGAAAATTTCTATCGAGATATGCTGAATGAATGAACGGCGTTGCGCAAGTATGAAAATTGCAGGTCAGTAGCAGATCAGCTGAAGCTGGGCCAGCAAGTGGCTCCCAAGATGTACACCAGCGCTACCGTCTACTTTAATGACATTGTTGGCTTCACTTCACTGACTGCAGAGAGCACTCCCATGCAGACAGTGCAACTATTGAACGTTCTTTTCTCTGAGTTCGATGACATCATCGCTCAACGCGATGTTTACAAGGCAAGGCAGACTCTGTGCTCACGCACACTGTAATACACATGAAGCCAAAGAACGTTTTAGGTAGAGACGGCTGGCGATTCCTATATGGTGGTCTCTGGCATACCGACTGAGAACGGCGACTGTCACGCGGTTGAAATTGCCACCATGGCACTGAGTATTTGCCAGGTAGACTGTTTGATCAGAGATGGTTGTGGAACACAATTCAGGCCACATTAGGCTATGGAGCAATTCACAGTGCCTCATCGCCCTCAACGTCGACTGCACATACGATCGGGATTTCACAGCGGTCCAGTGGCCACGGGAGTGATTGGCGTCAAAGCCCCTCGTTACTGTCTCTTTGGTGACACTGTGAGAGTTTGCTAATTGCTACAGGGTGTTTCAAAATGATAGACCACTTTTAAAATTTGCGGGAAAATCCGCAATTCTCAAACTAGTCAGCTAAAATTTGGAATGTATGTTTAGACAGAGCGCCAATTTTGTGTTCAAACTCAACTTATATCGCTGAAAATACTTTTTAAACTAAAAAGTTGGATTTTTTTGTTGATAGGCGAGAAGATATTGATGCGAGAGTACGTAGAAATTTGATGTTGCATGCAAGCATCGTGTAAGCAACGAATATCAGTTTGTCAAGAAACGTTCATTCGGTTGAGAAATGCCGATGTCCCAACAATTTGAAAAGGGCACGTACGTGTAATTTGGAAAGACCCAGTTGTAGTAATTGTTGCTCTGCCAGTGCCAAGCTGCAGCTGTTTTTAGGTCAACACTGCGTCCAGAATGGAGAGTACAGGCGAGGTGATGAAAATACAGATCACTAGCGATTCAAAGCGGCTGCTGGAGAAACAGAACAGCTTTGAAATCTTTTCGCGGGGTCAAGTTGAAGTGAAGGGGAAAGGACTACTCGACACTTATTGGCTAAAGGCTCAGATAGGTTAAATACTATCTGCCCAGTGTTAGTGTATTTCCGGTGCATGTTATTTTTATCATACGACATTTAAGTGCGTGCAAATAATTTTAGCAAAATTTTCGTATTTCTAAACAGAACTCGAAATTGAACGGTTTTTACTTTTGACAAAATTTTCAGATCTCCTAACTTACCCCGAAACGAAAGGGCTACACTTCTACAAATTTTCGGATTTTCTCACTGAACCTCAAATTAAAGGGGTACAATAATATATGCAGATATGGGCAAAGGGGGCCTGAGGAGGAGGTTGACCCCTCAGGAGGTTTTCTGAAAAATTTTGTATCTAAAATTATGTTTAAAGTATGCCCATGTAGATTAGGTGTAAAAGAGCTTAGAATAGCTATAAGCTATATTTTAGCCTATTTTTACGAAAAATAAGCCAAAAACCTTGTTTTTAGTAAAAAAACGGAGATTTTGGCTTACCATCTGTTCAATCACCCCACCAGCGCCGCTACCTCCTCACCTCCCACAGGCTTTGAAAAAATTTACCACCCGGTCAGCCGAAATGCCAGCCGATGTCTGATTATACGTATGTAGAGGGGCGCTACAGTGTCATGCCACTTGAATTTGGTTATTTATTTACTAAGTAAAAACGTTAGTTAAATAGTTCCTAGATTTCGCCTACTAAACTCAACTAAAACTAAACTAATTTTCAGAAAATTACTAGGGTTCCGACGATATATCGATATCGATATCGAAAAGTCGATATATCGACCCTTTTTCCAATATCGATATCGATATCGATATCGCGATATTTCGCATCGATATTTTCGATATTTTTTGTGCGGAAAAGTAGGAGAAAACAAAATTGATACCAAGTTTATTTCTCTGGAACAGTAAAAAAACAGTTTATCCTGGAAAACTCAGAAATCGATGGTATAGTCAAAACCTAACAGTGGCATGATAGCTCTCAGAAGCATCAATTTCTCGGCATTCTCAGCTTTCAGACAGCACGCTTAGGTTCTAAAATGTCTGCAGCAACACTGAAGAGCAGTTCACTCCGCACACTTAAAGCAGGATGGCAGAAGCAGACATAAGCTAGCTTTTCGGCTGAGGGGCGGTAAATTTACAAATCCTGAGGGGTTACCGCCGGCTGATAGGTATTTGAAAGGATGGTAAGCAAAAAATTCCGATTTTTTACTGCAGTCAAGGTTTTTTGCACATTGTCTTGTCATTAACCCAAAGTTAAACTACGCTAGTCTGTCTGAGCTCATTTATGCCTAATGAGGGTGGGGCATCGGCCTGAGGGTTCAACTTTTCATTGAAGGCTTTCAGAAGGCCTCTACCTTTTCTGTGATTCTCTACCTATTGATATCGGAACGCTGATTGCATCAGTGCTTGACTGGTAAGCAGCGACAGCAGTTTGCTCTTTAAAAATTTTCAGATTTTCTTGCATAACTATAAATATCGATATCGATATCGATCGATATTGAGCTGAAAATATCGATATCGATATCGATATCGAATATCGACGAATTCTGATATCGTCGGAACACTAAAAATTACTAAGTAAAATATCGAGTTACTTAGTTATGAGTTTAGTAACATTCAGTTTAGTTACAGTGTTAAAGATAACTGCTTTTTGGCTGTAGGTATCTAGTTTGGAATCTATGTGGCGACTGCAGTGCGAGAATTATAAACTACACTGTATGCGTAGTCAAGCATGTATTGACAAACGGCATTGCTATTGTAATGACCACCTGCTATAAGATCCGGGTCTTATAATCGGAAAAGAAACCCAGTTATAAGACCCGGGTCCTATAACCGGAGGGGTCTTATAGGTGGAAAACTCCGGTACTGTATCTTCGAATTGAAGCATTAAATCTGGAATTCCTTTTCAGGCATTTGAGAACTCGTCTCGTATGTAGTGTCTTTGCCTAGTACGTGTCTAGTGTATCAACTTTGAACTGTCTAGGCCAATGTTTTCAGTTTCGATCGGAATCCTGCGACTCTTGATTTGGACCGGCGGCTTTTCTTCAGCTGATTTCGAGCGTTATTTAGAATTTGCTATGTTATAACCATACATGTAACAGGGGGTCTGGGGGATCTGCCCCCCCCCCCACCCGACTTAGGCCAGACCCCCCCCCCCCCGAGACGATTTCGCCGACCCCCCCCTCCGACTTTTCTGGCAAGTGAATTTTTGAGCAAATTTTTGCAATTTTTTACAATTTCACACACAAAAATTGCCAAAATCGCCTGCAAAACAGCACTTTTTAGCTGTATTTCAGCCCAAATTGGCGATTTTTGGCGTTTTTTAGCCCAAAAATTGCGATTTTTTCGATTTTTGAGCGTTTTTTAGTGCCCTACCCCCCTCCCAAAATTTTGGCTCAGACCCCCCCCGGCCGGCGCCAGACCCCCCCCCAACCCCCCTCCCCCATCGGCGGATGACCTGTTACATGTATGGTTATAACTCATGACAAAAAGAATGTTTGCCGGTGAAGCAATTTGTATTCAACATGTCTGTAGTACGGGATTGTGGCACTGAGTAGAACTCAATTTTTTCGAAAGGTGGATTGAGGTATTTCTTCTTCTGAACGCTTCAATTCAGTAATTTCAACGTTTTCTACATAACCGCCCTTCTTTCAAGCTGTTTCCGTTGCTGATCCCTGCACAGGGTACAGTAGCGTGCGTGCGGACAGTTGACTGCCCCGCGCTTCCGGCTAGTCTTTACTGGTTACCATAATAACAAGGCTAATCTTTAAAAAGCTCTAATCGGTGTGGCAAATGTGTTCTCCTTTTTTGGGGTAGTTAGTGTAGAATATGTTCCAGGCAATTCCAAAAATCAACAGCAATCCGTAGGCTAGAAGAGCAATCCACCACGCCACTCTTTCCCAGGTTTTCTTTTTGAAGTTGCGGAAGACCACTACTCCCATTAGCAGACCACCAACAAAGCCACCTATGTGGGCTGCGCTGGATGCCTGTGCAATAGATGTGTCGGTCAGTGTGACTGGATTTAGTACTACCTTGATATCGCCAGCGGCCGAGGGATTGCCATATCGGTTGTAGAGAGCCATTCCGAATTCGGCGCCCATCCAAATGAGAAGGAAGAGCACACGACAGATAGCGTAATTCATCTCCGTGCAGTTCTATGGAACAGACTTTGGAGACAAACCATCAGACCAAGTGATGAGCTTACGTACCACTAGGACATTAGCCAAATGAGCAGCGATCAACGCGTAGACGCCACCGGAAGCCCCGCCCAGGTAAGCTCGTCCGTCTAACACTGACACTGCTAAACTTCCTAAAAAAGCCAAGGCTACTAAGTCAAAGCTGGATTTTTGAACAGAACAGAACCGGACCGGACAGAGCAGAACATAATTACGGGTCTTATAACTGGTGCAAACTGGTCAAAAAGTGATCCCAAATTTAGGCATTCTCCGGTGTTAGGTGGAGAATTCCGGTGCTGGCAGCCTAAGGAAAGGGAAATTAATTACTGGTGTAGTGTACTACCTAGATGAAAACCGGATACTATTAAAAATTTTATTAACTTTTATTTGATTT
This sequence comes from Sabatieria punctata, assembly GCA_030248155.1. Lineage (NCBI taxonomy): Eukaryota > Metazoa > Nematoda > Chromadorea > Araeolaimida > Comesomatidae > Sabatieria > Sabatieria punctata. The sequence continues at coordinate 32,907 of JASANB010001962.1, read as the reverse complement.
AACGCAAAAAGACCTTCCAAAAAAGAGCCTAATCATCGATCAACGTTTTCGATTCTTCTAGCTCAATTTTATAGGTCAACATCGGTTTTTTTTTGTTTTGACAGGTCCCAATTAGTATTGGGTATTGGGGGACAAAACACCCAATACCCTATACCTGCAAAACACCCAAATGCACCGAATACAAAATACCCAATACCGGTTCGCACTCAAATCTTTATGCAAAAAAGGAAGAATACATGCGTAGGAAAACATGGTTCTGTTTTGTTCGCAATGGACAGAAATTAGTTGAATAAACCAAACAGAACAGTATCAGATTTGCTGTCAGAACGACAAGACAATCTAAAATTAACCACTGACGATACAGTACGTACACGTAGGTTTTTCCACATTTTGACTAACTTTTCCAGCACTAATTTTTTATGAAAACAAAATTTTCAGCGCATTTCCCTTAGTGCTGTAGCTGTTTTCGATAGCTTCACTTCGCAATGTCTTTTTGACAACGAAATCGATTTAGAAGGATTTCACGGGCTTCAATCAAAATTATCCCTTCTAATTTTTTAGACTCTTTCTGCAAAATATTGGGTATTGGATTGATATTGGGTATTGGGTTTTCCGATATTCTTTCATCACTACCTGCAATGATGCCAAGTAGATATACAACCGCTACTCTCCATTGATGCACCAGTTCTAAAGGAACGCCCAGTACCAGTTGAGTCAGTGCGTTATACAAAATGTGGTAGATGCTAAAATTGTAGACTGTCGTTATAACAGCCAGCGGCTGCCTATATAAAAACTGCCACACTGATTTCCGCTTGTTCCTAGTTACACTGGAGCGCCAGTGTGAGCAGTAAAACCTGCTATACAGTTTAGACGGCTGGGTTTACAATCTTCATAGAATGAATGATTAGTTTAGAACAACGAATTTTTGAAAATCAATTATGTGACTGTTTGTAACCCTGTAAGCAAAAGCTTAAATTCCAAGTAAGGGAATTCCGCAAAAAAACGTGAAAATCATTGTGGCCTTTTTGTTGTTGGCACAGACTGTCAGTTACCCCAGGTGAATCAACGTGTACGTGAGGTAGCGCCAAACTTCGAATCTGCGACAGGGATTGTAAATTAAGGGACTGTGACTGGGCACCGGACCGCTGACTGAAACACCTAGTCCATCCTCATCTGTGATCACGTAATAAGCGTAGACTGCAATCTGCAACACAATGTTCTTGTGCCGGAACTGGACGCTCTTACAAGTACATTGACACCTCAACGACAGTGAAGAAAAACATGAAAACCGGGGGAGGAAAGAATCCGTACTGTTGAACGTAAGACAATTTGTCTTCTTGCTCCGATCGCGTTACGACCGCATTTGCAGCAAGGAAAAGGACTTGCTGCACACGCATCTGCTTGGCCTTTGACAGCTAGAACAAAACAAAAGACGTTTTTCATAATTTAGGAGCAAAGCTATTATTACCAATACGCAAAATTCTCCAAAATCGATCATGCGATCTTTGTTTTTATCGGCGTCATGCAACAGTCGTGACCTTTGTCCAGGAGTCAGACCCGAGCGGTCCGCTGCAGATTCGATCTTGTGCGTCAGGTCCCACAACGGAATAAAGCCATCGTGATCATCGTCAAGCTATGTACATAATGATGCTTCACTTGGTGCACTTATTGACGTCATATTTTCAGCTTGGTGCCAAGTGTGCGATTGTTCGCGGAGCGAGTTATGTACATGCTCCGCCAAAAAAAACAACCCAGCAGATTTTTTGCTGTACCAACCGCAAATCTCAACCGATTTGAATGAATACTTTTGTAAATGAAAGATTAATATATTCTTGAAAGATGGATGTAACGTTTATTAAGATAGCCTGCTTAGTTCCTGAGATTTGTCTTCAAAGTCAAAACAGAAATTTTGGTAATGAACAAGAGTGACAAAGAACAACCCTGCAGATTTTTTTCTTTTGCAACCATGAATCTCAACCGATTTGAATGAATCCTTTTTTGAATGAAAGATTGATAAATTCTTCAAAGATAGGTGCAATTTTTATTGAGATTCACAGTTTAGTTCTTGAGATATTTGCCTTCTAAGTCGAAACAGATTTTGGCAAAGAACAAGAGCGATTCCGTTGCATTTCATAATAAAGCAGATTCCTACTGCTGGGGCTAATGATACCTTAGTGTTGAAGTAAACCGAGTTTCTGTGTCACCAGTAAAGCCTCCTTAGCAGTAGCAAGAATCCGAAGTGCAGACTAATAAAAAAATCCCTCTTGTTCACTGCCAAATCACTGTTTTGATTTTGAGAGCCAATATCTCAGGAACTAAACAGATCAATGAAAATTTCAGCAGTCTTTTAAGGATTTATTTATCTTTCATTTAAAAAAGGATTCATTCAAATCGGTTGAGATTTGCGGTTGCTACAGCGAAAAACCTGCTGGGTTGTTTTTTTTTGGCGGACCCTGTATATTCAAGACTCAATGAAATGCGCTGTACGCCGAACCGAACAGCAAAAAGCCATGGCGACTCTTATTGCAAAATGTTTGTACGTACATAGGTAGATTCACATACACAACACGCACGACTGTGAATAATGAAACCTTTACCTCTCGAAACAGGACCAGCCAGTTCTAAATGCGAACATTTGTTAGTTTGGCTTTTTAAAATACTGCACAGATAAAAAATTTTGACCTTCAGTCAACCAATTGGTTTTCAGTCAATTATCAACAAATATGGCACAAGATTTTCAGATTTCGTTAGTAAATGAGTTGAATACATTTTAGTGAAATTCGGCGCGGAAATTCCAACTCATGCCAGTTTTATGAGCCAGACTGAAATTCGTGGTGGACCACGGAAATTCTTGTTTTTCGAGTAATCCTTCAAATATATAAAGCTATGAAACTTGCAGGAGGAACAATTGGTATTATGATTGGGCAACAGATACTAACGGAAAGTACACTGAAATTTGGCAATTTCAAACATAGATCAATATAGGCTTTACCAGAAAGCTGGAGAAGTGAACAAACCATCTAAACTCTGTTCCAAATAGAAAGCCTTTCACACGTTGTTTTTGAAAATTTTCAAAATCTTCATTTTATCCGTTTTACGAAGAAAATCCTTAAAATCCATTTTGAAATTCCCCAAATGCAAGGCCCTGTGAGCCACAGTTGTATCTAGTCAGCACTTTAGGCCCAATGACAATACATACCTACAATATATGGGCTCGACCCCCAAACGACCCCACCCACCTGAAGCCGTCTTTTGTTTCTGACTCCACCCACCAAAACGGCCGCGACCCCCAAAAGTTTCAGATTTTGACTACCAACCCCAACCCATTTTTCCGCCCCATGTAGTATTGACAATACCAAACGTTCTTGGAAGCTACAAAGTTGTAATTCAAGGATCACTCAAAAATTAGAATTTCCGTGGACCACCGTGATTTACATTTTTTCTCACAAACACCAGTATGGGTTTGAAATTCAAGGCCAAAATTTGAATTTCAACGCCAAAAAGGATGACTGAAAACCAATCGATTGACTGAAGGAAAATTCGATGGACATTTTATACTCTGTACTGTCTAATGGACATGGACATACTCGTTGTTCCCAAGACGAAGGTCGCTCTATTATTTCAAGTGTGGAGGGACGTGTATCAGAAGACAAATCGGGGTACATGCCAATTTACAGCAAAACAGCTGATACAGCCAGATGATGTTTATGCCAAAAAATACAGTCCGCCCGTACAACGAATAGAGCGCATACGTTTGTAATAATTGGTGCAGATGATATCAAAGGCACCCGATTTTCGAAAACTGGTAAACGGACTAAAACCGGCTCCGACAGAGAACTTTCTACACCGCAAGGCAAAGTTGAAGTCATTTTCGTACCTTCTGCCTCTTTCATCCCTCCAGATTGACCGATTATCTGAAATACAGCACAATATTTTAGTTTTGTAAAAGAATTGTGAACTTTATCAGTGTCAGTGTCAGAAAGTGCCAATGCCTTCAGTTAGCTAATACCAGTTTTAACCGGTGTATAGATTGTAAGATGCGCTTGTGCACATTCACTGTACTTAAAATTTGGATGGCATGGCTGGTGGCAGTAAGCACTTATTGCAAATTTATATGTGCGATTGAAGTGATTTTACAAACCAATAATACGGTTACCGTTTACGTGAAAGCTTCGTGCTAGTAAATTTAGCGGTATAAAATTTTGAGAAAAGTAGTTCGTATTCAGATAATTTTTCTTTCTTCAGATTCAGAGGGTCGTTGCATTCGGTGTTTCTGTAATATCAAGAAGTAAACAAAGCTTTGTTATAGAAATTGTTTGCTAGAGTGTCGCTTATCAATTTTGCGAGGTGCATTGTGCGGTCTATCCTCTGGTGGATGTACAGTATCACTTATCCGGTACACTTTGCAAGACATATGTACGTACAACCAAGAATGCATTCTTGGTACAAAAGATCAGTATTTTAGCGCAAACTCCTGAATTTTACTTCCGACAGAGATACAGTACATACTTTAAAGAAGGCACAGTATACGTAGAGTGCATGCCACCTATCTATCATGTTTGTTCTAAAACGCAGCCGAATCTCTGTGATATAGTAAAACAGGAAAACGCAAGACTGAGTATAATTTAAATGAGCTTTTTGCCTTTTCCACCAAAAAGGCCCTTTTTTTTCCTCGGCAATTTCACCGGAGGCTGCGGAGGCGTCGGCGCTCCGCCGCTGTGACTCGACTCCAACATAGACACTGACGGACCGATCGAGTCGGTCTCTGGCTTCGACATCATCGGCTCGGCTTGCGGTTGACTGCCAACGGGCGTAGTCGGTTTGGCTGCCACCGGCGGCTTGGTGGCCGCCGCTGAACGTCGCCGCAACGACTCTTGACGTTGCATTTCGTTCTGCAAGCGAAAATTCAATTCAAATTCCAAACTTCAATAGCACCTTGTAGGCGGTCATTTTAGCCAGGTATCGGTTTCGTTGCACATGAAGAGAGACGTCGTCAGGAATGTCGGGAACGGCGTACTCAATGATGGACTGAGTGAGAAAGACGATGTGTTCGAAGATGAGGATGAAGGCCAGACGAGTGAGCATGACACGCCACCAGGCTTTGCTCACCGAGTATGGACTGTCTGACCAAGGCGGGTTGTAGTAGCCTCTGTAGCGACAGTATTTTATTTCCCGGTCCGAAGCCCACTCCAATCCTGAATCTATGCATGCAGATAAGGATGTCGGTATTGAGACGTTTACCCTTCTCAGGCCAGTCCCGCGGGTCGAAATAAGCAAGCGTCCAATTCATATAGCCGGTCAAAGAGCCGTCCGGACTATAGTTAGCCAAGTAGACTATTCTGTCGATAATATCAGTAGTAAAAGCAATAAAAATTGCATTCGTGACCACAGCAAATCTTGTCACCCACTCTAAGATGCTAAACCAGCTCCCTGCAAAAACAGGCGCTTTATAGCGATCATGTTGGTGCGTTTTGAAGGATTGCAGAGTTCAGGAACATAGTACAGTATGTAGGATTGGCATGTACACGTAGAGTATGCGAGAAAGAAGATGCTCTGCTGCGAAGCTTCCTGATCATACATGGGCCGGGGGGGTCTGGGGGGGGTTTGCCCACCCCCAACTTGGGCTTGACCCCCCAAACGACCCCACCCACCCACCTGAAGCCAACTTTTGTTCCTGACCCCACCCACCAAAATCGCCGCGACCCCCTAAACAGGCAGGCCCACCCCCAAATTTTCGGATTTTGACTACCCCCAACCCATTTTTCCGGCCCATGTATGTTCCTGATGCATTTATTTGTACACCATAAAATTAATTTTGGTAACTACGCACTGGACCTCTAACTTTCATTGAAAATTTGGATCTTTTCGGGGGAAATTATGCTGAAAATCTTTGTTTCAGGGCAGTTTGTGCTTTTTTACTAGAAATCGAATTTTTATAAAAAATATGAATCTTCAAGCAGTGTACATCATACATGTGTGTGTTAAATATAACACGCTTAACAGGGGGGTTGGGTCTTCCCAAGTGGAAATGGCCAAACCCCCAGATCGGGTACCCCCAGACGATTTTTTCTGGTACCAATTTGTTTGGCCAAGTTTTGCTATTCTTTACAATTAAAATTGTCTGTAAAACAGCAGTATGACTCTGCGAGTGAGCCTAATTAGCGTTTTTACCAAATTTTCGCCCAAATTTGCAATTTTTAGTCAATTTAGTGAGATTTTTAGCATTGCACTAATTCGCTTAATCCTCCGATTTGGCTCAAACCCAGAGCCCCTTCACCTTCGGCGGATGGCCTGTTAGATGTGTCCTAGATATGCATTATAGTACATGCGGATAAAATACTGACCAATGTTGGCAGCTCTGAGTGGCAGCGCTCTGCGACACTCGCCCAAGAATTTGTAGGCGTCGAGTCGTATTTCGATGATGTTGTTGAGCAGAGCGAAGAAAGGCGCGAGAGGGAAGGCGGCCACAAACATAGTGACGAAGCCGTACTGCATCACCATCTCGAAGTACTCTCCGAACAGACTCAACTCCGGCAGAGGCGTCAGGTCAAAGTCCTTTTCGTAGCGGGCGTACACGTTATCCTCCGTGGCCTCCACGTTCTTGCGTCGTTTCCACCAGTTCAGCAGCATCGGCTTGCCTATCTCCAGGGTGTTGTTCACGATCTAAACTCTACATCAAGAAGGCCGACAAAACCTAGTGTCTTTACTTGTTTAAAGATTAGCACAACAGCAAGCTGTACGGTCACCGAAAAGGTACAGCCACCTGCAGGTGGACAGCGGTCAGTCAGAATGGTGTCGTGCTGCGGAGCTCCTAAAACAAAGCACAAGTAGCAAGGGGGGCAGGAGACTCTTAAGCAAGAGGACCAGGGCCTCTTTAAGGGGCACCGGGCCTCTTGATGTTATCGACAGTACTGACCAGCGGAGACAGGTTGAATGAATGCCAGGTAGAAGAGAGCGGCGTAGTAGTTGACGAACTGGAAGATGTACATTTTGTAGGTGTAGCTGGTCTCGAAGTCAGAGTCGGTGCGAGGGTACTCTTTCTCGGTCAGTTTCCAGGCGACTCGAGCGTAGATCTGCTCCAGCACCATTATTCCGATGGCGCTGATTATGGAGGCGGTGAAAGTGGTGAACATGCTACTTCCCACCGTCTTCACCGGACCGAAGTTGGCGTGCGCGTAGACCACCACCATGACTATTTTGTAGATTATCACAGCTGAAATTGTGCAATTTGGTTGAATCGGTGCGCAATTCTACTCTCGTTTGCACCAGTGATAACGGCCAGAACCAACATGATTAGGAAGGTAACGGCGGCCACTGAAGTAACAAGGTTTTGTATGCGACTTCTGGCCGGGATGTACGGCTCCCACTCTTGGGTGATGGGATTTCGCCGCTTTGACTTGGCCTGCAAACGGCCGTAGAAGGGCAGAAATTAAACAGATGCCTCTCAAACTGACCGAGGTTATGTACTCGGGTCTTGGTGGTTCGTATTCCGACTCCACATCGAATGTGTCCCATCTGCAGGCCAGCCTAGCCTGGTACCTCTTCCACAGTTCCAGGAACAACACACACCACAGTGCGGTGAAGAGTGCAAACGCCGCCGTGGCGTAGTTATCGAACACAGACGCAGCCACCATTTCTTTGCAGTCTGTTTTTAGTGTCTGCAACACATTCCGGCCGACCTTAGACTAGTGTTGTACGGATTGTAGGACACTAGCCTCCTGTCGACCACACTCCTAATGTTTCTCAGCCCAAGACTGACTGTACTGAGTATAGTCCTAATAGGTAGTGAATAACTTACAGTGAACGGACAGACTTTGTCACCACATTTGCGACAAATTACAGTGCCATTCATAGGTCCCAAACAAACGGTGCGCACCACCTGGTCTACAGGCAGATTGAGGGCTCCGTAGAGAAAAGCAACGAAGCCGGCCAGAGTCAGTATGATCAACATGCGAGTGTAGAATCCCAGCCAGGCGAAGTAAATGCCAACTTTTTCGCCGAAATACGCTCTAATTTGGTCGAGGGGTTGGTACTTCATCCAACGGCCGGGTCGAGCCCAGGTCTCGTAGAGCCACGGACGTAGCGGCCACAGAGAATGAGGCTTTCGTTTGGGGTCGGAAGGGTCGATTTTCAGATCTCCGTCGTGCAATGGAAACGCCGCCACGAATACTTTGTGTTGCAGCAAGAAGGCCAAGGCTACCGTGTCCCCCTCCTTGTGACCGGGCAAAAGAGTACCCCTTTTTGCTTGTACTTCAGCTCCGCTCACCTGTATTTTCAGTAAGACACTACGTACTGTACGTATACAATGGTACCTGAATGCGTTCTACGATATCCCAGACAATATTGATGCGTTGAGATTGAGTGAAGAATGTGTTCGGGTCCTGCATCAGGTACTGCCGGAACCTGCTGCGTTGAAATTCCAACGTGAAGTACGGTGCTTGTTGTGGTACACAAAATTCTGACTATAACAGTTATGTTGCTTAGCTTAGCGCTTCTCCAGCTTATACAACAAGCATCGAAAGTACTGCTTGAAGAGTTTACGCGCATGCGTACGTACGAAGACTAGACCTAAGCAAAAACGTTGAATTCAAAGATAGTTTAAGAAGATAATTAGTGGCTGTGTCCAGCTTTTTGAAAAGGGAGGAAAAGTCCGTAGAAATTTTTGAAAAATTGGCATTCAAAAACGGATTTAACAGGCAATTAGAGAATAAAATCAGCAGTTTAGAAACGAAATCTAGTCCTATTTAGTCGATTTTACCCATATCTACGTAGGTCAGAAACCTACCTACTACAACTTCTCTGCACGCTATATTCAGCAATTGTTCAACGTACCTCCAATTCGGCAGGATGTTTGCCACAACAACAACATTTCGTGCACTTGTAGCCGCAGGTTCCCTTCTTTTCGGCTTCCGGATCGCCCAAGTCACTCTGTTTGATCGGTACCTACACACAGATACTAGTAGAAGCGTACAGTGTATCTGCGAAACTTAAAAAATCGATAACCTTAATCCTATTGATCTCTGCCATCCTGGACAACAGCTCCCAAGGCGCGTGCATCTTGACAAAACAGGTTTTGCCGTCTTGGCTCTGCGACAAATCCTCGTACTCGAGATAGAGTCCCTGATCGCGCAGTTTCGTCTCAAAGATCTGTCGGTAGATGGTCTGCGACTCGTCCATGTCCAGCGGCTGGTAGGCCAGCACAAAGTCAACGATTCCCTTTCCATGGCTGGTGAACAGAGTTGGATCCACTTCTGCGCCGATGCTCTTGGCAATGGAGGGCGGTCCGACCGAGCCGTAGCTCTTAATCGCACTGAAAGGACTGTTCCGAATGTCACTTTTTAGGGACAGCTGCTCTTCGTCATTCATTCTTCGCTTTTTCCGACCAAAAAGCACCATCGAAGCGCTTTAGCAGAAAAGTGGCAGAACTCTCGATAAAATGCCACTTTTTAGTAAAGCGCCGCACAGTGGACGTACAATTTGAAGCAACGGCTCGAATAAAAGTGAACTGTGCTCGGTTTACAACGTCTAAACATGGTCACGAAGACCTGTTTCGCCGCTCCGTAACGAGTCTGCCATCGCAAATATTACAGCACGAAATATTCTCGCCAAAGAAAAGACTACAGATTCACTGATTACGAAAAAACCAATTTTCATACGCTGGTTCGGTCAGGAACGGCCGTACAGAGTCGAAATTTGCTGGGAACATGTCGGAATCTCTGTAAAAATCTGCAAAGCAGATCCAGCTTGAAAACGATTTTTGAGCGTGTGCTTCGTTCATAAATGGAAGCGCAGATGTTCACATAATAAAAAAGGCGGTATATTCAATTAATACCGACCCACACGTGTGGTCGTGCGTTGCAGGAGCACACCATGCACATAAGTACGCTAGTTTAATTAAAGTAAATTTTCAGGTTTACTACACTACTATGTGGACATATCGGCTCAAACGTAAAAAGCTTGAGAATTCGAAACTACAGGCAAAGGAAAGGTACTATACCACCAGATTCCGTTACTATAAATTTACCTAATCTATGCTATCAGTCAATTAGAATGAAATCAGAAATTGCTCATACCCATCAGATCTTGACACAAGCAGCAGGTCCCTAAGCTCATCGTCATTCATTTGAACTCAAAATACCAAGGACAAACATGGCAGTGTAAACGACTCGCACTTTGCTTTACACAGCTCAATTGACTGATAAGCATTTAGACGCAGGACTGCCACTTGGCTTCTACTAAGTGTGGTTGCATTGCATACCGTCAAATGCGTCTTGCATCAAGGGCGAATGAAATTTTGATTATTTCGGGCGCTTCATTTGATGTTTTGTATACAGACAATAAAAACTGTCGAAGTTAAAAGAGAAAAGGCTTCAGTAAAGAGACGTACGTATACGTAACCGTAGGTCGACATGTAAAAGTAACCAGTGATGGTGCGGCGTACCAATGAGCGTACATAAAACGCAGACATGTACTGTTCGAATAGGCAACAATCCAATGAATCAAGCAGCAAAAACCAGTATAGGTCAATTATCACAACCGTAGAACGAGTCATATGAATAATTAGTCAATAAGTGCACAATTATTAACGGTCAATCAATAAAGACTCTAACACCACTACACACCACTGCTAATATTACGAAGCACCGAACATTGGAACAGCAGTCAAACGAAAAACTACGATTAAGAAGAGACCTAACAAGTTGCATAGAGTCATACACAGAAAGAAGATCACTGAGTTTTCTTTTCCTTTGTGGCCTTCGGCTTCCGCACCAAACGAACACCGGCTTTGCAGGCGCCACAACAGAGTCTGCAGGTGAATTTGACTGTGTACCAGAGAACGACCAGTATAAGAACCAGACAACTGAATAGAAACGCAAGCACATCCACAAGGAAATACTGGAATATGTTGAGGTGGTCGGCTCCTGAACGAGCGTGGGGAACCTAAAATTACGTCAGCTTATTCTATGAACTGCTTCCAGAAAACACAATTGTATAGATTTTAGACCAAAAGCGACGTCAGTTAAACAAAACTGTACCTCCTGATGTCTGACGATGAATTCCACCCAGAAAGCCGAATGATTAAGCTCAGTGTAAGGCACATCTTGTAGCAAATCTTGAAATATCAACACCTCTTCTTTGTATCTAAATTTTTTCGCAATAATACCAAATCAATAAGACAATACAATAAATCTTGATAGCTTCAGAAAGGATAGCGTAATCTATCAGTGATTGTTCAGCATGTGTGCGATTCTGTCATCATCAGCCATAAATAAAGCGGAATTAAAAATTGCAAGACTAACTTTTTGGTGGCGACAATCTTTCTGAAAGACTTGACCAAAGTCTTCTCATTCAAGTGTTCCTTTTCCAGCATAAAACCACAGTCGCGAGCAGTGACACGCAGTAGGTTGTCGCGGAAGGGAGACAAAATGGGAATTCCTATCACCGGCACTCCGTGCCACATACTCTCAATCAGACTGTTCAGTCCGCCGTGAGTTATCAGCGCCTTGCAGTTAGGATGACCTGTCAATTAATTGCTAATTAATTAATCATTTAGCTAGTAACGCTTACCCAGCAGGTCCTGTTGTGGCAACCAAGCGGCAGTGAAAACATTGGGAGGCAGATTTTTCACAGCTGGCCCGTCGTACTGCCAAACGAAACGAACCTCTTTGTGGGCTCTAAATGCCGCTAAGAACATGTCCTAGAATACGGTTGTTAGGCAGTGAAGCGGACAGTTAGAATGACAAGTTACTATGGTTTCTATTGGAACTCTGGCCCACTGAACGGTGAAGCCAGTGGTAAAGAGCATAAATCCTTTTTCGGCGTCTGAGGCGGCAACGAACTTGGCCAAGTCCTAGCAACAAAACGACATTACTAAAAACTAACGGTCAAGACCAAGAAGCATTTAGGACTCACCCCCTCTAGTGGTTTGGCTTTGCGGCATTGCAGTCCGCCAACAAATTGTACTCGCGGCATATATGGCCGGGGGAAGTCGAAAACCTGAAACAAGTCTGTCCGTCTGTCTGTCAATATTAACATTACATCATCAACAACCAAAACTACAGCTAAATGCACTACGTATTCCTTGCTAAACCCTATGTTTAACCACAAAATACAGAGTAGCTTATTTTAAACTACTTTTGACGAAAAATATGTTAAAAAACCTTGATTTTAGTGAAAAATCGGACTTCTTGGTTTACCATCCATCCCCTCAACCCCTATCAGCCACCGCTAGCCCATCAGCCGAAATGCTAGCCCATGTCTTCCCCCTTCGGCGGATGACCTGTCACGTATAGATACGTTGAAGATCCAGTCATCATCCCATAATAATATTAAAGGTTAAAGTAGTCTGAGACGAGAGGAAGAGAAGGAAGGATACCGGTGGCGTGTTGATCAAATTAATCGAGGCATTGCGTTCAATGTAGAAAGCCTCCGTGATTCCCGGGTAATGTTTCTGGAAAAGGTTGTCCAGGCGTCTCAGTACAATCCGCTGATGTATGTAGATGCTCTTCAAGTAACTCATCAAATTGAATGACCGTTGCCAAAAGTCCAACTCATCTGTGTAGCTATAAACAAATGCTCAGCTCAGATAATGGTACAACCACAAAGGTAATTCAAATTCATAGGCGTTACTTTTGTTAGATGGAGATGAAAAAGTCCGAATCTAGGCTTTGGCATTACATTTTTCGTTTGAATATGTTAAAGTAAGCAATTTTGAACTCATTTACATGTAATTTAATCTGGCTTCTATTAAAATTCTTTAAAAGATCCCAGAATGAGTAGAGTCAATCACATCAGTACCAAATGTCTAACTGTTTTAGAGAAAACGGAGCGTTGGGACAGTAAGGTATAAGTTGTAATAAAAAGAGAGTCTTACCCAGTTCCGGGGACGGGAATGTAAGAGGGAGGGGCGGGCGACTGGTTGCTCCAGGCAGTCTCAGTCCTCATACCAGTCAACGACCAATAAATGTAGACGCTCTTCTGCAGGCCAACCAACAAAATTCCGCACGGATTGAACAAATCGTCCAGAACGGTGGTCTCAAACCGTTCGGCCACCAGCGCGTCGAATTGCTGCTTGCGCGTGTCCAGCATCGCCTCGCAAAGCCGCAGCGAGATGAGCCAATTGGCCGCTTTCAGATTAACGTCATTCACTCTCGTGTCCCACAGAGAATGGTAGATAGTGGCGTTTTGATGCAGGAACAAATTACGAATGTACCGCTCCGGCACTGACACCTGCCAGAACCGCTCCTCAACGCCGGCTGGCAGGGACACCTTGGACGGTTTGAGGCCGATCTCCCACCAGACTACGTGGTAATTGCGACTTATCAACTCTGCTGCCAACTCGCGCATGACAAAACGATGACTGGGGAAGAGAGAGGAGGCCGCGATCAGTACCTTCTTCTTCTCCACTCCACTCGCCGCACCGCACACAGCACTCAGAACGCACAGCAGAAGCAGCAGCCGCATCCTCGCCTCTCTGAAACTGTCGGTACCCTGCAAACAAATGCAAACTCACAAGGGCAACTGGAGCTGCAAAAAAATTTTTTCAAGCACAAAAAAAGGATTCTTGAAAATTTTTTTCCTTGCATGGTATTTAGCACAGAGACTACTCTGATTCAACACCTCTTTTCAGGCTTAGGACCGACATAAAATTGTAATAACTGCGCTTCTAATTAATATCTGACGCTAATTGAACGATTTTTCTGCAAACAAAAACAAAAAAGGACTAACAACACTGGGCCGAAAAAACTGAGCCTGGTATGTGACTTCCGAAAAAAAACAAAAAAGCTTAACCCTTTCGCCAAAAAATGATTCTAAAAACAATAAAATCCGGACACCCCAAAAACACAGTGCTCAAAACTGTTTTCGAAAATCTGTCCATGAATACCACCGGAACAAGACTCTGACAGTATCTAATCGATTGGGTGTTATAAGGGCACAAACGACAAAGGGGCCCGTGTCAAAAGGACCCAAGTGCGATTAGGTAGGGCCTAGCGTCAAAAGGGGCCCAACTGTTTAAAAAACCGGCGAGCACCCCTTTTAGACAGTCAACAGCAACTGCAGTCATGGGAACACTACACTATCCCCAGCTACACCTGATCCCACTTTTGTCCAAACTTCTTAACCTGGGCCGTGTACATCGGAGATGCTTCCTGTATGATTGAAAAGTCCTTATTTGACTAGCCTCAGCCGACAGGGTGGAAGGAAGGAGGGTGGTTGATGTGTCCACTACTGTAGTATGTGAATGCATGATACGCATCCTGTTGTAATGATCTTCTTGTGTAGTGTTGGTATACGGAACTGTTGTGTTGTGTTTGTTAGCCCCTTTGTAATAAAACACAACACAAGCCAGTTAGGTGAATACCAAAGCAAAAGCATTCAGGTGTGAATTTTCAATTGAATAATGCTTTTCTTTGAGTCAGAATGTGATTATTTGTGCCTTTTTAGGAGCTATAATCAGCTGAAATAAGTTTTTGGGTTTTATTTAGGAGGTACAGCTGCAGAATCTGATATGCAACTAACAAAAAGCTGTCATTTGGACCTTTCACCTGAAAAACTGCCAGTGGGGGGTCTAGAGGGTCCCTTAAGTGTTTTAGCTTTGACTCGTTAATCCGGAAATTCGCTAATCCGGACAAAATTGGCCGGTCCCAACTTGTCCGGATTAACGAGACATGACTGTAATTTCTGCTTGGGATCGGTTCCTGATTCCCCCCCCAGCTAGCTACATTACATAGATATATGATGATCTGGAATTTTAAACAAGCTCTAGGGTAAACCGGGGTAACTTTGAACAGGGGGGCAACTTTGAACAGGCGTGAGTTTTGCGCGTTTTTTGCGCCGCATGGCGCTCGCGGTTCGCTTTTTGGCCTATGGTTGCGCTAGTTTATCGCCAAAGACTCCAGGCTACACGAAACTACCAAATAGTAAGGGATCTGTTGCTGTTTGCCAGTGCTATGTTGCTTGAAAATATCGGTACCTTAACGGCCGAAAACTTTACGACGAGAAAACTTTAGGTTCCAATGTCCCAAAGTAGTCAAGTTTTATACTGTTTTGCTCCCCAGACCATTCTCTTTCTAATAGTGTGCTTATCGTCTAGCTATTTCATACTGAACTTTTTCTATGCTGCGAAGAAGAGAAGGGGCTACTTTGAACACCCTTATAAATCTGATTTCCTTGTCTTCTCTGCATATTCTCGCCTTCTGTGGTTAGGGGGTTTGGTGGTTACCACTCAGATGCAAACGTTAACCCCCTCGGCCCTCCCTACATTACACCCCAAGGAAAAAAATTAGGAAGACCTTCCCGGCCCAACATACAAATATTAGTAGCGGCTCCACTCCAGTACAACTCTCCACACCCACTCCAGTCTAACAAACTAGCTTAGGAATCACTAATTCAAGCTTAAAATTCGCTTAGAACGCCTTTTGTAACTGAATTTAGTGTTTCCGCTGCTGTCATTTAAGAGAAATCGGTGTTTTTAGAGACCCTTTCTGTTGTATTTTGTTTGTTTTTAGCTGAAAAACACTATTTTTCAGCTTAAATTAGCAATTTTTAGCCTATAAAACGTGCTAAAACCCACTTCCAGGCGCTTTTTCAGATTTTTGAAATTTTGTACAAGTTTCTTGAGAAAACCGCCCCTGAACGCCCTCGAGAGGAAGCCCCCTTACCTCCTCCCTCAGGCCGGCCCGGACGTATTACATGTATGCCCCTTTGCCTATCTTATCTGACTGAATTAATTTTAAACACGGTGTTCAAAGTAGCCCCACATCGGGGGCTACTTTGAACACCCATGTGTTTTTTAAAAAAACTTGGTCACACTCATCTTTGGTTGAGCGTACAACATTCTATCTGACATCATTTTGAAGAGCACACTTCAAGCTTTCGATTGCATTAAAAATGGTCATCCTAGCTTGCCTAAACACCTGAATCCGTACGCTTGAAATTTCAAAAAAACGTTATTCGTTCAAAGTAGCCCCGGTTTACCCTATAACGTGCTGAAGCTCAAGTTCAATGTCTGTCAACTGAGGCTCATCAAATAAAGTCTTTTCAGTCATACAGAAAGCATCTCCGAGGTTAACGGCTCAGGTTAAGAAGTTTGGACAAAAGTGGAACATCCGATCCAGTTCTCAACAAACAAACATAAATTTTAAGAATTTTGTGCAAAGATCACAGCTAGGGTAGGCCGGGGTAATTCGGCACAGGGGGGAATTCGGCACAAAATTTTTCATTGGATAATTGCGTTCGAACGAATGCAGCTAGATGAACGGTTAATGCAGTTATGTAATGCGCATTGTGTGCTGATATAATGTATAAATTATTAACTCTATCTGCTTAATCAATCGTGAGCTACAGGTCATTGTTTGACACCAACTCAAAAAATCAGATTTTTGAAGCTGAATAAACCTAAAACTACATTAGCTCGGACGGATTAAAAATCTGCAATTAGGTTGGTTTCCTTCAAATATTATTCACTGAAAATTTCACTAAAATCGGTGCAGTAGTTTTTGAGAACCGACGACCCGCTTTCGGGGGCAAAATGGCACAAGTAGACACGCAGGTCTTCGCATCATTTTGGAATGGAAAAGCCGTTGATTACGGTAGTTGAAGTCAGTTTTCCCGCAAAAAATCGGTTTTTTTTTAAACTTTCGTTCAAAAACGGTTATTTTTGCTTAGTCTATGTATTTTAAGCATCACCATGCTGATTTACGCAGTAACCAGTTATTTTACGTTAATTAATTAACTAATTAATAATTTTAATTAATTAATCAAAAATTGTTAATCAACTGCAAATTGCTTATTTTCTTGGTGAGTAAGCCTTTAGCAGTGTTAATAGAATGAAAACATTGACATTTTTTACACGGAGGCTCGATTTAGCATATGTTTGTGTGTATGCAAATTATGCATTTATTCAACCACTGTTACACATACAAAGTAGGTTTTCTGCTTGAAGCAAAAGCTAGAAACCTTCAAACAAGAGCTCCATGAAAGTATAACGCTAGAACTCTGCCTTTTTCGACTGCCAAGTAGAAAAAAACAACTTATGTGGGGATCATATTATCTCAACGTTTAGAAAGCTGTAAAAGCCACTACAACAGTACAATGTTGGCAAAAATTGTACTACTGACTCAGATGAAGTGGATCTAATCGTAACATTCCTTAAGATGGGGTTGTTAGGCTTCAAAACCAAATTTTCCGCGTTGTGCCGAATTGCCCCACCGGTGGGGTAATTCGGCACATGAATAAAATCGAAAAGGAATCGCTCGCCATTCGTTGTAGAATGATCGGAATGGCTTCAAACCTTTTGACCAGTGTAACTAAGAAAAATTGAAAAATTCTGGACCGAAAATCAGGTTACTGCTGCTAAGTTGGGCCGAGATATTTTTGAAAAACTGAAAATGGTGTGCCGAATTACCCCGGCTTACCCTATATAAACAGTTCTAATCCATTTTGTTACTGTTTGAAGATAGAAAATAAAGAGGAAAATGAGCTCAAATGTAGTAAAACATACTAAGATCGCAAAATAAGCTGAATCATAAGCTGAAAAAAAGTCGTCTCGTCGAATTATTGGTAATATGGATTCGGACCCCCGGACCCCCGGACCCCCACCGAATTCGGACCCCCAGCCTGGTACGGAAAAATGGTTCTTAAGATTCGGAACCCCACCTAGGCCGTAGTTTATTTTCCACGAAATTTTATTTGGAAAATTATGGGGCACATTTGGACACCTCGGTACGCGGACCATTCCCCCCATCCACGAAGCACCCTAACTTCAGGCCTCAGTTTCAAGCTGCAATTCAAGTTTCTTCCAGTACCAATTTTCACTTTATTTCTTCTATTTTAGTGTATGATCTCTGCTGTTCTTCGGGTACCAATTTTCACTTTATTTCTCCTATTTTAGTGTATGATCTCTTCTGATCTTCCGGTACCGATTTTCACTTTACTTCTTCTATTTTAGTGTATGATCTGTGTTAGTGCGTCTGGTCGCAAATTCTCTCTGGTAGATTGGAGTACTGACGCAACTCTGTTCGGGCACTTTATACTTGATTCGATATTGCCGTATGGTGTGATTACATATTTCCTTGTGTAGCGTAAGTACGATAAATCTTTTTAAATACTTCGTTATTATTGGTCTACCTACATGCGCGCGTACTACAGTTTCTAAGTAAATTAATTTGAAATGTAGTTTAATTATAATTTACGTGTATTAGTAAATTTCTAAAAAAATTAATTGAAATTATACTTATAATTTACTTAAGGCCAAAATTCACTTTTAATATAATTCAAACTATAATTTACTTGTATTAGTAAATTTCTAAAAAGTATAATTAAAATTATAATTATGATTTACTTAGCAACAGTAGCGCGTACGAATATACTACTGTACTGTGGAACCAATGTGATGCTCCTTTCGAACAAAAGAGATACAATGTAGTCTCGGTTACTGTGTTCAACAACGGCATTTCAATTCCCCCAATACTATCAGGGTTCGGATTCGGTCAGGGGATTTAAAATTTGTCATGGGATTTTGGGACTTATCAGCGGAAATTGCGGTGCGTCACTACATAAAAACATGCATTCAGTAGGTTGTAGAAGCAGCAATGAAAGCGCATGTAATTCAGACCACATCAGTGCGTTTTAGAAGGGTATTTTTTCGAACATTTTCTCGCCCTGGTTGGACGGCCCAACCAACCTCTTCAAACTACTAAACCTGTTAGTTCTGTGGTCAGAATGCCTTTCTTACGCGTTTTTGAAGGTTGATTTTTTAGAAAATTTTAGCCCTGGTTGGGCGGCCGAACCAAACCTCTTCAAACTACTAAAACTGTTAGTTGTATGCTCAGACTGCCTTTCAAACGCAATTTTCAAAATTTCCTCGCATCTGGTTCGGCAGGCAAAATCGGGGGCATGTCAGGGGATTTTGGATCAACAGATTGCCACGACCCTGACTATGATGAGTTTTAGATTCATATATACAGTAGTAGCTCCTTCGCTAGTAAAGATTTCTAGCACAATTTTTATTCAGATTTGATGTACTTTCAGTGGAGCTCAGCGACAGTGTGAAGAAGTCAGTTTTTTGCTCTCCTACCTGCCGCATGGCATTTTTCATTATATTTAAATTATTTTTATCTGAGAAATACTTTGTTGGACTCAATTTTTTGTGCAAGTTTATTTGTTCACTGTAATGCTCAATGTTGACCTTCCGCTTTAACTGTTACGCAGCTTTTTTTACTCACCACCAAGTCAAGCATTTTTGACAATCGTTTAGCCGATGCTTAATTTATTTCTATGACGTGCAGTTTGCTGGGAAATACGTCACGCAAAGTCATTACATAATGATTATATGAACGAATTCACCGCATTACAGTAATTTATAAAATCAGAGCTAAAAGAAACCGATTGCCGGCTCAATTCCTCCTGGCAAGGCAAACTGCCATATTAAATTTTACCCTAAAGAATGATCCTAACTCTGAACCTGCACCCAGCTAAGCCTGAACCTAAGCATCAGCTTGAAACTGAGCCCTAAAGTTAGGGTGGTCGGCGGATGGGGGGAATGGTCCGCGTACCGAGGTGTCCAAATTTGCCCCGAAATTTGCAAACAAAATTTCGGGAACTTTAAACTACGGTCCCGGGGTGGGGTTCCGAATCCACAAACCGTTGTTTCCGTTCCAGGCTGGGGGTCCGAATTCGGTGGGGGGGGGGTCCGGGGGTCCCGGACCCAATCCCCCCTAATTATTTTTTTTTTTTTTTTTTTTTTATTTTGGAGAGGGGCCCCCCCCCCCCCCGGACCCCCGCCTGGTACAAAAAATTTTTTTTTCGATAAAAATATCCCCCCGCCCCCCTTTATTTAAAAACTCGAAATTTTGTTTGCCCATTTTTTACCGTATTTCTTCATAAAATGCATTTTTTAAAATTTTGGGGCACATTTGGACACCTTTCATTTGGTATGGCCAATGGTTTTCAAAAATTCATGCTACAGCAAAAAAGATATGCTAAAACCGCCGATAACATGACCGGATACGATAGTTTACGCAAAAAACCGCACTTGATTCCATGAAAAATTAGAAAAATGCGATCTAAAAACATCCATCTGCGAAGAACTTTTGTATGGCGCACTTGGTACCATTTTTATTTATGGGCAACAGATTTGAATGACTGGCGCTACAAGCAAAAATTTATGCTAAAACGGCAATAGCATGACCGGATGCGATTATTTACGCAAAATACCGCACTTAATTTCATGAAGAATTGGAGAAATGCGGGTTCAAAACAGCCGCGTGGGTCAAATCGCGTAAATTAGTGTTTATAATTTGGTCGCCGTCCCAGCGGTGGCTGATTTTCTATGGCGCGAGCTACGAAGGTGCAACCAACTTGATTGTTTAAAATCTACTAGAAAGATGTGAATATTGCCGCGTCAGTGGCTCAGTGGGTAGCTCGCTGCCTCTGAGTCACGGCGGCCGCTGCATCCCTAGTGGTTGTAGTGGTTCATCCTCTCGGCGTGGCAAGTTTCTTGCTGCAAAGAGTTGGTCGTCGGCACAACGCTCCACCCAGGCCACCGAAAACTGGTTACAGTGAGTAGGTAAAATGGGAACCAACTGGATCTGCCGTTGCACCGAAAGCCGCTCCTAAAAGCATGCCGCGTTGGAGGGAAGATCAACGACGTCAGGAGCCGTCTGAGAAACCAGCATTACGGCCTATACCGGTTTACTCCTCCTCGGCCGGGCGGCCGCTGGGAGCTGTCAGCACCATGACGTCACCACGCCAGGCACTCTCTTAGTACCTGGCGCCCAACAGCATGGCTTGAGTGGCTTGGCAGTGAAAGAAGGGCAAACGTCCGAGATGACGATATAAGGGGTAACGAAATGGACCGTGCAGGTCTGATCGTAGGGCCGTACATTGTACGACCCCCCCCGCCAGATCGGATCGGATCGGATCGGATCGGAGATGTGAATATTCGTCGCACAGCTAAATTAATGCGAAAAAGTATGATTGCAAGTGTTGGGTACAATAAAAGCCAGAAATGGCAAAAATTAAGGGTTACAGAAACTTCAACACCGTTTGTGGGGTTAACGGCAAAGAGCAGAGAGCAAATTCTTATATCATTCGAAAGCCTGAAGTCTACTGTACACGGAACCGATTGAATATCTTGCGCCGAATTCGTCGTTTTTTCACAAGAACGAGGAACATGCAAAAAATCCACGAAAATGCCAATTTTCAGTAGTTAAGAAAGAATAAATTTTGTGGGGACCATGCCAAAGTACGGAAAGAAAAAAAGCGGGGCTATATAGGTAACGAGTTGCGGTGATTCTAAATCCGGTTGAACAAAATTTGAATCAAGTCTCCTTTTAGCAGAAAATGGACATTGAAAAACGATGAATTCAGTTTTCGAGCGGAAAATGCCCTTTAACGGCCGAATTATGATTCAAAAGCATCTTATTCGATAGCTCACACTCTGTTTCATATAAATACATCACGTCCTCCTAGTAATAATTGAACACAAAAAAGCATTTGCGCTTGAAGTTGCAAAAACCATTTTGGACCACTTTTTGGCTGTGTTTTGTATTTTCTATTCCGCGCCGCGCGAACGTGCTTTGGCCATCCCTATTCATGATTGTTGCTGAATCCTGTTGCCGAATAACCTTTAATTAAAAAATGTATGATCTCTGCTAGTGCTTCTGGTCGCAATTTCTCTCTGTTGGATTGGAGTGCTTACCAGACATGGGCTAGCATTTCGGCTGAGGGGGGTAGAATTTTCAATTCCTGAGGGGGGCTGATGGGGGGTAGGAGCGCCTGAGGGGTGTTAAGGGGGTGGTAAACCAAAAGTCCGATTTTTGGCTAAAATCAAGGTTTTTTGGCATATTTTTCATTAAAATATGTTAAAATATGCTAGTCTGAGCTCATTTACACCTAATCCAGGGATATTTTAATCATAATTTTCAATACAAAATTCTTCAAAACAATTCCTGAGGGGGGTGGCGGCCGGCTGAGGGGGTAGGTCAGAGCCTGAGGGGGGCCAACCCCCCTCAGCCCCCCTTTGCCCATGTCTGGTGCTTAGGTTAATCGTGAACTTTGTAATCCCGGTCATTACTTTTCACCTTTAGTATTTTGTCGTCCTCATCATGCAATGTACACTATGTTGGTGCTCCCTTGTTTTTTATAGACACTTGATGATTTGATCATGTTATCCCGGCTCTGCTGAGAAGTTGATTTATGGTGCTTCAAAAATGTCGTTCAAAGTTTTTGTTTGACGGTTTGAAAAGTATTCAAGGTTTCTGACGCAACCTCTGTTCGGGCACTTTAATTCGTGTGCAACTTGATTCGATACCATTGTGTGTAGTACATATTTCCTTGCGTAGCGTAAGTACGATAAATCTTTTTAAGTACTTCGCTGTTATTATTGGGTCTACCTACATGCGCGCGTACGAATATACTACTGTACTGTGAAACCAAAATGATGCTCCTTTCGAGCGACAGAGATACAATGTACAGGTGTAGTCCCGGTAAATGTGTTCAACAACAGCATCTCAATTGCCCGGTACTATCAATCAGGTTTCGTGTCGGCCAGAGGAGGGGCTATCCTGGGATTTAAAATTTGTCAGGGGATTTTGGGACGTATCAGCGGAAATTGCGGCGTCACTACTGTACATAAAAACATGCATTCAGTAGGTTGTAGAAGCAGCAATGAAAGTGCATGTAATTCAGTCAATATCAGTGCGTTTTAGAGGGGTAATTTTTCAAAATTTTCTCGCCCTGGTTAGGGGGGCCAACCGACCTCTTCAAACTACTAAACCTGTTAGTTTTGTGGTCAGAATGCCTTTAAAACGAGTAATTTTTGAAGGCTGATTCTTAAAAATATTTTCGCCATGGTTGGGCGGCCCAACCAAACCTCTTCAAACTACTACAACTGTTAGTTGTATGCTCAGAATGCCTATACGATTTGTGGGGCCTACATGTACGATGATTCGTGGTCCATTTCGCTACCCCGTGATTCGTCATCTTGGACGTTGCCCTTCTTTCACTGCCAGCCACTCTAGCCATGCTGTTGGACGCCAGTTACTAAGAAAGTCCCTGGCGTGTTGACGTCATGGTGATGTCGGCTCCCAACGTCCGCTAGGTCCGCCCCTGGTTCCAGAGAGAGGCCCCCCTGCCTAGTCGGTTTCCGTGGACAACTCCTGACGTCATTGCTCTTTCTCCAAGTTGGCATGCTGTAGGAGCGGCTTCGGTGCTGTGGCAGATCCAGTTGGTTCCCATTTTATCTACTCGCTGTAACCAGCTTTCGGTGGCCTGGGTGGAGCGTTGTGCCGACGACCAACTCTTTGCAGCAAGAAACTTGCCACGCCGAGAGGATGAACCACTACAACCACTAGGGATGCAGCGGCCGCCGTGACTCAGAGGAATGCTTGCTACCCACTGAGCCACCGACGCGGCATTGGGAACTATCATACCTTGAAGATTTGAAATCGTTGAAATCTGAAGGAAAATCGACAGTTTCACTGATTTCCGCAACTAATAGATCGGCCGATTCTTCAGACTAGAACTTCGCTAAAGATCAGTGGTGCGCGAACTGCGAGTAGCGGCTGGATGATCAAAGTGATGAACGATCTGGGAGGCAATGAGTGGCTGGCAGACCTGAATGGGACTTGAAGCAGGGTGCCAGTGTTAAGCGATTTAAATTTGGCGCTCTACCGTTCAGGCGCGGCTTTGGTTACGGTGTGGTGCGGCTCGCACGCTCGCACGGCTCGTGCAGATTAGGCTTTGCTCAAAAGACGCTATTTTGCCTTAAATATAAGGGCTTTTCTCAGTTGAGGGGGTATGGCTGGCCGAGGGGGGTATGGCCCGGCGAGGGGAGGGTAAACCCCCTTACCTCCGGCCCATGTATGTATCTATTGAGGTACCGTGCTCTTGATAATTAGGCTTGGTTTGCTTTCAGTGGAACAAAATGTGCGAGCGAGGGTGTCGGCCGTCGTGTGTATTTAGCATAAGGAAAATCTCGAAAATAGTAGTTGCCATGCGCTGGCTCAAGAACGAATCCATATTGCTGGAAATAGTTCGTAGGGTAAATCATAACCTGAAATTTTCATTTCTGAAGTGTGCTTGGTGAAACAATAAACTGTTTTCGAGTTATTCAATTTATTGAAATATTTGATCTGGCCATAAATCAGTTTTAATATCATAATTTTTTTCAATTCATATCTGTAAAGCAAGAACAAACTCTAAACTTATTAATAGACGCAAAAAACCGCAATCGAATCGGTTAGAAATCACACCAGAACTTTTACAATGTAAGTGTATAAAACACGAACATGCTTCATAAGGCGTTTTCGATTACGCAGCACTGGTTTCTTTTCCCTACCCAATTTTATGTGTTTAAGTTTGGTGCACCAGGCTTGACCCAGCTTGTTTTGTTGACAAAATTTTGATCAACATTTGCGGAAATTGTAGATTAAAGAAATGTTATGCGATACTCTGCAGTTTGCGCATACGGCCTGTAGATAAATGTTTCTTAGCCAATTTGTTGCAGTGTTTTCGTTTTACAAGATGACAGAGTTGCCTGCAAGTGAAACCAATCATACTACTGAAGAGGCGAGTGCCAATGATAATGCAGAAGAAGATGCCAGACAATCAGAAGCTGACGATATCTCAGATGGCATTCATTCGCAAAACGAGCAAGTCGCACATCAACAACAAGGGCAAGATTTACAGGTGTAGCAGTGTGGCAAAGTTGCTACAAGTGCTGTGAACGTAATTAATTTAGGAAATGGAGCCAATTTTCGATCCAACTTCCGAGGAGGCCAGACTTGCCAGTCAGAAACTGTCTCAGCCAGCGGAAAAGGTGACAGAGCTACGAACAGATGAGATTCGATGGTTTTACAAGTCAGCTGCCGAGAAACAGTGGAGACCTCTGAAAGGTGTCAGAATTTCTTGCTCTACCTTAGCATTGCAGTCATTGTGCAGGTCTGGACTCCATACAAGTGGAGGTGCGTTGGCGCACCATCAATAAAGTGCCAATCGAGTCGACAATCCCACTGTCGCTCATAACTCAATGCAAAACGACAGACATCGTGGTTATGGGCGGACTGTATGTAGTGGACTTTGAACTTGTGCAAATCAAACCGATTTTCTGGCGGGGTGCGTTTAACTAGAGCTTTACTGTTGATTGGAGTTGCGTTTGAAGGACGTAGCAAGCAGTTGTTGAGAGGAAGCTGGTTTTTCACTCAGACAAAGCTGCCTTTGGATACCGAGTCTGTGGCCCAACAAATAGAAGACGAACATTTGCGAGTGTTCCGTGACCAGAAAATTCCTCGTCAGCCGGTCTTTTTCGATAAGGAGACTACAAAGAAACCTTGTGCGTCTTTTATTGTTTCCCTCTGCCTGGTGCCTAGAGTGTTGTCTTGCAGTGTTGGCTACTTTGGCTTTGAAAGACTGCGAAGTGCGTTGGAATTCAGTTATTGATGTGACGCTCTTTCACACCAGTACCAAGTCGAAGTTGATGCGATACATTCCGTTTACCAAACGTAGTCTCCTTTTCCGGTTTCTCTTTGAGAGGCAGGCAAGCGTGCATTTCAGAAGGGATTGAGCTGACGCGTGGCTATTTCACTAACGCTCGACTTGACGATTGCCCGAAACCGATAGGCCATTTGATTTTCGTTATTCCCGGCATTGGACAGAAACACAACGAAGAACGGATAATTGACAGAACTGAACGGTAATTCTCAATACACCTGAATATTACGCTGCTATAAACGCTTCATTCTAAGAATTCGTGAAATATCTGAGTCGCTGGTTGAGAAGCACTTTCCCGATGTTAAAACGCGTCCCTTCTTTCTGCCGGTTGAGTGGAGATCGAGTTTATTATTGGACGGAGGTACTGATTGGTCAAATCGTTTGTAACGGCTAGTAAGTGATCTTTCCAGATATGGTTGATTCGCTGACGCTGCCGTATGTGCAGTCGTTGCGATCTACAGTCAACACCACTCTGATGGACATAATGTACTACACAAGTCCTATGTACAGAATAGAAGTACCATTTTACTCTTCCACTTTCACAGCAGACAACGGCAAAATGGGGCTGAATTATAAACGGAATTGAGTGGAGTGGCCTGAGATCTGAGCTACCCCTCATAATGTTGTGTTGAATTTGTAAAAAAACTGTTATAAAAATCATGGCTTCGGCCAAACCTTCTTTTGCGACCTTTCTGGGAGAAATTTGGCGACCTGTTTTGGGAAAAACAGAAATTCGCTTACCGCAACCCCCTCTGCTTGAGTATTTAAAAATACACAGCTCAACCGAATTGCTAGCCGTGTCTGTTCGGTCGGCAGTAGTGAATGGAATTGGGCTTAGGTGATGGAAGGGTTGGCATCTGTGATGAACGGACTGTACAAGAAATTCGTGGATCACCACCCAGACTTCGTGCAACGGCGTGGTCGTGTTTCTATGGTGGCGCATTCGCTGGGCTCAGTGATCGCCTACGACATCCTCACTCTCTATTCGCCGCTGCTCTTGTACGAGAACTTCGTCACTGAACGCATTGTAAGTCTGCTCGCTTCCGTTCGCTTTTATTCTGCGGCATTGCTTCAGGAGCACCACGTTTCTGATACGGTGGTGATGTCTGAGACACGCCTGTTGCTCAAACAATTGCAGCAATTGAGGCAGAAGTCAGTTTTTTACTCTACTTTACTCTTAGACCTAATTTGGGTCGGAAAACCGACTTTTTGCCTTCTCATTCTCTACTACGACGGTGACGTTTAAAAATTCCGTTTCACAGAAAAGTGTCTAAATTCAAGGGCTATATAATGCACCAAACAATTTTGTACAGATCTTTATGATGCGCTAGTAATGCGCCTGTCTTTCGCTAACTGTAGTGCGCTTTCGCGCAAAAAGTGGACCTAATTTGGGTCGATTTGAGCCCCTCACGCGGCGGCCATTTTCTTCAGAATAAAGAATTTCCTTGCGGCAAAAAATGTTAAAACGATCAATTTTGATCAAATTAAATCTTGCAACCCAAACTTTTATGATTAAATAGCTCTTTTTATGAGCACGGTGAGCACTTCATGAATGATGATTTGTTCAATTAAAAAAGCCTACTTTTGCTTTTCGGCGTCAACAGAAAAAGAGATTTAAATCTAAGCCGTTTCTATGCGGTTTAAACAGTTCATAACTTACTAAAAACTTATAAAACGGACAAATAAGCATGTTTTACTGCTTGCAATTAATTTGGGATTGGCTAAACCGTTGCGGACAACTAGGCCCCGAAAAAATTATGCGAAATAATACCTCAGAGACAGAAGCTACGAAAGCTGCGTGTCGTGTAAAATATTACCTCAGAAGACCACTAACCATTGAAACTTGTAATAAAAAATGTTTAGGGCTTTTTGGAATCGTTTACCAGCCATATTCTGTCGTTTATAAAGGAAACCGAAATTTCCCACAGTGGGCAGACAGACTTTTCACCCTTTATTTAATCTTCTCAATACGGCCGTAGAAATTCCAAGTGATGAAAGGAAAGAACTGAATTTAGACAACTGTCACAAGCTCAAACGCCAAGGTTTTTAGATTAGTTTTGGAGAAATCGATTTTTACCCGGTTTTTTCTGCTGGTACAGTCAGGCACTTAACGCCATTTATAGTACCGACACCATATATGGTGCCGGCACCAATGCGAAGGTAGGGGTACCATATAATCTACCACCACAGTGCCTGAATGTGGTGGTATGATACATGGTACCGGTACCTTATAACCACCGCAGTCCGCGAACGTGGGGGTACTATATATTGTGCCACTAGCCTAGGTACCAGTACCGTATATGGTACCGGCTCCATATCTGGTGTCGGTACACTAAACGGCGTTGAGTGCCAGACTGTGGTAGTCTGACAAACTTCGAAAATGAGCCATCTTGAGGCACGTAAATGTAACGTGGAATGGCGACACCTGCAGAGAATAAGTAAAAGACATCCCAATGTACAGTTTTGCAAAATCCGGATCGATTTTTACCTATTTTTAAGATATTTCGACGATTTTGTAGAGACCGACCCAAATTAGGTCCACCTGCTTTAGTAGGTAAAAGAGGTTTTATTTGTAGAGCTCGTGAATTGGAAGATGGCCAATTTTTGACCAAACTACACAACGATGTGCCTAAATTGTCTTTCCCTACTCATACCCTCTTTGCTCTGGGCTCCCCTCTCGGCGTTTTTCTGGCACTTCGCGCCCACAAAGCTGGACAAGTGATGCCTACTGACTGCTTCCAGCGCATTTACAATATTTTTCATCCTACAGATCCTGTGGTATTGCTTATCGCTATTCTTTTTTTCCACCTAGTGTTCCGTCGGTAAGTACGCGTTTACCCTCGGAACAGTCCATACAATGTATTTTTTCACAATTGGGTATTGTCAAATTACTAAACTTGACTGTAAATTCTCTATCGTTGTGTTTAGCTGCATTTGTCGGAATTCCGTTTTGTTCCATAATTCCAAGTTTGGCGAATTTCGGTACTGGCTACCCTCACTGATTTTTTAACTCAGACCGCCCACCCACTGCTCGTAAAATGTATATTAGCTGGTGGCTTAGGCTTACCGTTTGGAGCCACTGGTTGATCGGTGCTATCAACGTGTTCGTCCGCTGCACATTCAGTCGCACACGAAATCGCCGCGCAAAGTCAACTACGATGTTATGGAGCCAGAATTACACAAGAATCGAGCAAAAAGAGCCAGTCTACCGCTGCCAGAAGATGTGCTCAAGAAACAGCTGCTGCCACCGAAAAAGTCACGCGACCTGGACACGGTTAGCACCACATCAGAGGTTGCTGCCGACGCTGTGTCCTTGGCTTCCACCGAGTCGGACTTGAGTTCTCCCGAATCTACCGGCCTTTCCAATGCGTCCGATCCTGTCAGTCCAATAGATAGTCCTAGAACCGACTCTGCTAAAGCAGAAGGTGAGCGTCTGTCTGCTGCTACCGAATCCAATGCGGTAATGATGCAAGTGCTAAAACAACAGAAAACCGAATGCAGTCGGTTCAAACACTAATTTTTTATCGATTTAGCCCAATGTTGTCGCTAAAGTGAGACCTCATAATTGGAGCATGGGACAGTGCGCCCATTTATGTTTTTACAATTACTAAGTTGTTCCATTTGCGAGGTTGGACTGTACATATATTATTTCCTGTCAGGACTTGACACTTAGTCACGTTACGTCATGTCACGTCACATTTGGCACATACCAAAAACTGTTTTTGTGTCAGAACCGAAGAAGTCAGGCGGCGGTTGGTTCGCGCGTTTCCGAGGCAAAACGGTGGAAGCGCAGAAGTCTACCGATAGTGGTCGCAGCTCCCCTGCTGAGGATCTGGGTAGATCTGCTCGCTCGCCCAAAACCGCCAAAGAACTGTTGGAAAACATTCCCGAGCACCTTCGTGTGTTTGACTTTTTTACAGTTTTTCTGTTAGTTGTTGAAACGTGTAGAATTGCAGGACTAAAACACCGTCTTGACTATATGCTGAAGCCACCAATGACCGAGGCGCATTACTGGAGCGTTTGGTGGTCGCACTTTTGTTATTGGGAAAACAGCGACGTTATGATGATGGTCTTGCATTCCATTTACACCACTGCTGGTAACACTGGATGTCACACGCCTGACTCCTGACTCTTCTCTTCACGCTTTGCTCAACCGCACCCGTGCCTGCTTCCGCTTTGCCTCTTGTTCTCTTTTATGTGTGCAGTGATATCTGTTTGATCTGGTTCGGGTCAGTGATTACTTGGTGCGTTTATCATTTACTTCCGTCTCCATTCCGAAAGTTCTATTGTGCCCAAAGCTTCATAAACGGTTCGTCTAAGTACAGTGACGCATTCTTAATTCTCCTTGTCAACCGAAATCGGCAGACATTTTATTAAGTGGGGGTCGGCTGCATTGGCGGTATGGTGTGCCTAGACATCCCTATAGCCCCAAAGTAAAACCGTGAAACAGTGCCGCCCAACTCGCTCTGGGTAGCCAGCAATGACTGTCGATGGTTTTTTCCGTTTACTGTTGATTCGGTATACTATTACTATTCTGTTTGTACCGCTAGCTGCGATTTTAATGGTTATCTGACAACGCATCCTAGAAAATCAGACAAGTTTCCAGAGGTGTTCTAAAGGCTTCTAATTTTTGTCAGCGCAGTCTCAACTACCAGAATGGATACATACCTTAAGTAAACAGCCGGCTTGGCATCAAATCCTAAGTTTTCCACATTATTTTCTAATCATTAATCGACATTTTTCGAAAGCCAAAAAACTACGTATACGCATAGACGGCGTATGGTTTGAAGGCGTATAGAAGGTGATGATGTAGAAGACCTTGTTTTATGATATAAATCGGTCAAAAGCACATACAATGTAGATTGTCGCTTTCTGTACTGCTGTAAAAGGTGTACGTACATACAATGTACGTATACCGTACCGTACGTTCGTTCTTTTTACATAAGCCATTCATTACTTTGTTTGTTGTTATCTAAAGTGCGTAGGTATGTTATTAATTGTCAGTATTACTTGTTGGCCAGTACTAATTTTCTGTACCTCATTGGTGATCGCGTTGGTCGGTTGCACTAAGAAGAAAAATAAGACCGAGCGTGAACAAGGCGAAGATATAACTGAGTTGGTGTCAAAGGAAGAAAAAAAGAAACAGAGTCAATCAAAGAAAACAAGTGCAAGATCAAAGAAGTCAGAAACTAAGGTAAGAGCAAAATGTAGTTGACCGTAATGAAGCTTCACATTCCAGCCGGGACCTCAGCCCCAGTTCAGACCAGCAGACGACGAGCAGTACAAGACGTTGAGAGAAATAGACAACGATGTGTTTCAAACTTCTACTCCACAGCAGCGACAATCACAACGCAAAGATCTACACGCGCAGCCGCAAGATCAAACCGCAGCTGGGGCAGTAGACGTAACAGCCTGTCTACACCGCACCACCACCACCGACCAGAAACCGACCAACACCACTGACACCGGCAATGAGCCCAAGACCGGCAAAGCATTTATGTTAGCTTCAAGACCGAGTGGACCACCAGCCATACAGCCACACAGAGTGCACCTGAGTGCCAGACCCCCACCAAGTCGGCCTCCACCACACGTGCAACCCCAACGAGTGAATATGAGTGCTAGACACGTTCCAACTGGCACTAGACCTCCGCCACAAATGCAGCCGCAGCAAGTGAATCTGAGTCTAAGACACGTTCCAACTAGCAACAGACCTCCGCCACAAATGGCAGGACCAGTGGTGCCACCTCAACAAAGGCCAGCTGTAGCTCATCCAGTGCAAGCGCAGCCTTACAGACCCCCTATTCAACAGACAGTGCAAAGACATGAATTTCGACCGCCGTTAATGACCGCAGGCGTCGTGCCAACTCAACCAGCACCTCGACCACCAGTGCGCGCTCAAAATATTCCAAATGTCCAGACGCCTTATCATTTCAGTCCAAGCAGTACAAATCAACAACCTCTGTCTTAAGAAAAAGATTGGTTTAATTTAACAAAACGATACAGTGTTTGATTATAATGGATTTTCTTTTCTGTCTCCTCCAATTTTGTGATTAGTCTAGTGACTGTTATTTTAACTGACTCTTTACTGATAAATAAGTATGCAAATTAATGAATGTACTGCATGTACAGTGCTTACTTACAGTACAATAAGTGTTGCTAAGCTAAGCTTACTTTTTGCATTTTGCTAGAAAGTCAGCTTAGGTGCCGAAGAGAGCCGGCAAGTAGACCCTACTAATCTACAGTAGACTAATCTCGCGGATATGGCTGATATTAAAATACAGTATAGATTAAAAAAATGTCCCATCGCTTTTTCGGCCTTCACTCAAACATTTCGTTCTCAGTCACTTCTTTACCGATTTGGCTCAAATTTTCAGCAAAAATTAACAACATGGTTGGCTAAATATTCTGCAAGTGTGGTGCCCAAAATTCCGACTCATACTGGTTTTATGACCCGAAAACTAGGAATGAGGGTGGTCCACACAAATTTAATTTTTTTCGGTAATACAAGGAGTACAGTCCTGAAACTTGCAGGAATGATTGGTGTTGCTATTGGGCATAACATACTAAGCGGGCAGCCCTGTAGCTCAAAGGGCACTAAAATGGGGGAATTTCAAAAACATGACGAAATATGACTTTTCTTCGTAAAACCGGCAAAATGACGATTCTAAAGATTTTCAATTTTCAAAAAACGCTGCAGGGATGGTTACTATGGTGTGGAACAGAGCTTAAATATCAGGTTCATTTATTTGTCGAACTTCCTGCTACAATCTATGTTGATTAACAAGAGATTCAGTGCTTTGATTCTAGAAGGTGCAGATTTCTTAACTATGGGATTATCACTCATGTTTTTGAAATTTCCGAATTTTAGTGCCCTTTGAGCTGCGTACAGGGCTGCCCACTTAGTATGTTATGCCCTATAGCAACACCAATCATTCCTGCAAGTTTCAGGACTGTACTCCTTGTATTACCGAAAAAAAAATAAATTTGTGTGGACCACCCTCATTCCTAGTTTTCGGGTCATAAAACCAGTATGAGTCGGAATTTTGGCACTAAACTTGCAGAATATTTAGCCAACCATGTTGTTAATTTTTGCTGAAAATTTGAGCCAAATCGGTAAAGAAGTGACTGAGAACGAAACGTTTGAGTGAAAGCCGAAAAAGCGATGGAACATTTTTTATCTATACTGTATGTTAAAATACAGATCAATCGAAGACCAACGGTGTAACTCCCGCCCGCCAGCAACCCCCTAGAACCGGGGAGCTACTCCTCCTAAAAGCGGGTCTACTGAGATTTTCGGGGCGTTCTCTGGTGTCTGACAGCCTCCATTCAAACGACCATCACTCACCTCTTCTTTAGCTAGAGTTACGAGTCGCACATGATTTCATAGCTGGTTCAATGGGCTTTGACATTCTG
>JASANB010001961.1:0-56892 GCA_030248155.1 Sabatieria punctata | reverse complement strand
GCCTATTAAGTGTAAATTAGCTGAGAGAGAAGAATAACTAATTTTAACATATGCAAAAACATTTATTTCTACAAATCGGACTTTTTAGGATTACTATCCCCTCAACCCTAACAGTCGCCGCTACTCCCTCAGGATACGAAAATTTACTACACCCCTTTAGCCGAAATGCTAGCCAATGTCTGATATATGAACCACTCCAGTTCAAATTCATACCATATAAGGCACTCCCAATTCCTTGCCTGTACCGTAGGTACCGTGCCCGATACCATATATGGCTTATAGTGTCTGACTGTAATTACACGTTTATGGATTTCGGTCGGACTGTCTAAGAAGGGCGCTACTATTTGAGCATGCGCTTTTTACATGTACTAGCACTTTTACAATGGGTATTAGTGTGTTGCCTTCCAGTGGTACTACCTGGTCTTCTGTGCGTTCTTGTGCACTTCGGTGGCGGCGGTCAGTGCAGTCTGCTACCTGTTCATGGTCCACAAGGTGCGCGAAGCGTCTGGAGAGCAACCAAGTAGAGCGCGGTGCCAAGAGGAAGGGCGGCCCAGTGGGGGAAATCAAGCTGGCACTGGTCGGCATCGCACTGGCCATGTTGGCGGCGCTCTGTGGCATGGCCTGCGCCTTCAGTTTGCTAGAGCGTCGACCCTGCTACCCTGGCAGTGGCGCTGCCGGCCCTCAACCTGGTCAACGACGTCTACTCGCTGGGTCAATCCCTACCTCCTGTTGGCCTGCAGTGCACCGGTGAGGCGCCACTTCACGGCTGTGCTGAAGTGCAAGAGTACCAGGATGCGCAGAAGAAGACCAGTCGCACAGTCATGGAAAGCATCGTGGAGCGCGCCAACAGTGCGGTGGTCCTGCATAAATAGAGTAGCCTTCTACTCTAACACAAACAACCACAAATGGTACAGACAGTCAAGCACTTACTTAACGCCGTTTATTTTACCGGCCCGGCACCATATATGCTACCCCTACCCATGGCCATGATGGGTGCTTAACGGTACCATACAGTATAAGGTATGAAATCTGAACAGAGGTACCATATATGGTACCGGTACCTAGGGTAGTGGTACCATATATTGTACCTCCACGTTCGGGTCCTGTGATGGTGCCATATATGGTACCACTACCCTAGGGGTACCCCGGCACCATATATGGTGTTGGTACCATAAACGGCGTTAAGTGTCTTATTCAGGTATACCGCTAATCAAGTATGGTAGCGATACCAGCAGTGCATGCCGTCCAACTGGGCACTTCATGACTAGAGAAGGATGCGGCAACCTACGGTGCCCCAGATCTGCATATGGTCTGTGCACCCTACAGCCCGCCAGTCCGGCCTGCTACTGTTATCCAGATCGGCAGTAGTCTTTGTGTTCGTATGGTACCGGTACCATATGGTGCCCCTAGTCTCAGGTGCCGGTACCATGCAACCATGCTAGTGCCAGCCTCACCGCAAACTTATGGTATCACCTGAGGTCTCGATCGAAGGGGTGTATAAAATGTACAGGTATCGATACCATATGGTACCACTTGAGGTTGAACGTGGTATCATATATGTATCGCTACCACATATGTGTATGTATACCGATACCATGTATCGTATGCATGTCGTTATTTCCCAGACCGTTCTACATATGATGCACTGCACAGGTTGGTACTGTGTTCTTTCCTGTGTTTCATTAAGCTCATTGCTACTGTTCATTTTTCTGGTGTGCAGCTAGCTGTCTGTGGCTTTATTGCTTGCTTATGTCACTGGCTCCAGCTTCTAGCAAAGCAGCAGCTCTCTTGATGCTGTCATGTGACTCTCTTTATATGTATTATTTTATCTATGTAAGTTTGGACTGCTTGTTTTCTGGAAAAAATACTCAAGCTACCGGATTTTTCCTTAAATAAACCCATGGGTTTGGTTTAGGTTTTGGCACTTTTTGGCCCTCCACCATTTTGAAACCGAAGATAAGCCCACGGGCTTACAGTATTCATGGAAACTTGGTTTCTCCTCCTTTTTTAGTCAAATACAGGAACAGGGGTAAAAAAATGCAATCGTTTTAATGCTGGTTGTCAATGAATGGTGACTGTGCAAATAGCATTGCATTTTGCATTTACTGTTTCGATTTACAATGCACCTTGTTTCTTGTAATGTTTTTGCATCATTTTGCGTATTTTATATGCAAAAACTGCCAATTTGTACCGTCAAGACACCAAAATATTGAAAAAATTAGCCCATGGGCATATTTGTGGAAAGATAAAATAAGCTGGCCTAATTTTTTTGGGGGGCTTATTCTCGGAAATCGGCGGTACTCGGTTTTTTTCCTACTACCAAGATAATGGCCTCGCTTTCACCTATGATAAAAAGAAAGACGAAACGACCGGCATCGCAGTTAGCAGCTTGCCCGTTTTACTGCATAGCTTTAGATTGATGTGCGATGTACATAGAGGTGTTTAGTCCATAACTTCAGGGCGGTAAAATGTCTAATCTATTTTGCAGGTATGTAATGCAGGGTTGGCAGAATTTATAGACTGTCTCCTAGGGCAAGCATTAACTGTCGTTACAACAGAACCGATCTAGTGCTTAATTTGATAATTGGCCCGCAGTTTGTTGGCAAACCTGTCCATATACACTCTATTAGACGGAACGTCGATGTTAGGTGACATTGTTTCCTTCCTTTCCTACATTGCTAGCATTATCGTCTTCTGTCATCGCCCCAGTACGGCTGGTGTCGTCACGCAGATGTTGGCAGGATAATCGGCGATAAAATGAGCCAGCACGAGTCCAAGATAGAAGTGGAGAAGTTACGTAATTCCTGTAAGGAGTGGCTTTCCCTAACTACGACACTGACTTCAACTTACTGCGCTGGGCGCAGGCCTATTCATTCAATCTGAACGAAGCCAGTCGATGGCTGATTAGACACTTGAAATTCAGGAGATTTTACGATGTCGATCACATCGATCAGGTCCCTGATGACCATGTCGCTAAAGAGTATTTCCCTCTAGGAATTGTCGGTGAGTCGAATAAAACCTAACCCGAGAAATTACCCCTTCTTTCATAGTACAACTAATGAAATTTTTTTTATTTCTGTACTATAATGTGCAGCCACACATGTAACAGGTTCGGGCCGGCCTGGGGTAGAGGCTTTCCTAGGAGGGACTCCAGCCAGGGGATCCAACATTTCAAAAAATCTAAAACTACTGGAAAAAGGCTAATAATCGCTATCTTAATTTAAGCTGGCAAATAGCATTTAAGGGCTAAAAATGTAAGCAAAGTATTAACGAAAGGGCTTATAAAATCACCGATTTGTCTTAATATCAGCAGCGGAAGCGTCAAATTCGGTTACCAAAGGCCATTTAATCGGGAGTTCTTTAAGCTAAAAATTAGTGATTCTTGACCTCTAGTTTGTTACTACCGCCACCAACACTTGTATTTAGGGGTCGGGGTTTCCCAAAACTGCCTAACCGCCTAGTACAAGTACATGTATGTTAGAAAACAGTCAGATTTTGCACCGAGAAACCAGAAAAATACGTCAAAGCTAGCAACACAAATCTAAACTTATACAATTTCTATTTCTAATGTTGTGCCATGGCTGCAGGGCTAACCGGTGTGGACAATCGGTATTTGGTGATCGAGTGTGCCGGAAAAATTGACCTAGAGGGTCTGGTCCAATCGGTTCAAATGACCAATTTTCTGACGCAGCGCATAAAATTCCAAGAACAGGCACTCAGACTGTTGAACGAACAAGAGAAACAAACGCAAAAGCAAAGCAGTTGTGTCTATGTGCTGGACCTAGATGGTCTCCACTTTAGCCGCTCCTTACTCAACATTGTAACAGGTATGTAAGTAGGACCCTACCGGAATTCTTGTTCCGGTCACGTAGCGGATCGGGCTGATCCGGTCCGGTTTACCGGATTTTTCGTTTGTTCGCAGATGAATTCCAATATCGACTAAATAAGCTGAACTTTGGAAGATATGGGTAAAACCCTACGAATTCTGAGTGCTAAAGTTATGTGCAAGCTTGACCCATTCCTGAGAAAGTAAAGTTTCTCTTAAATTGGGTAATTTCTAAACCTAAAGATAGGGAATGAAAATGAAAACTTGTCTTTTAGCTGTATTTCTGCAATTCTTCATCAGATAACCTAAAATTTGCAGAATGTCTGCTAAAATGTTGGGAATTTCGCCTGTTAAAATTTTATGCATAAAAGTTTGAGTCAGCCTCGAGAAAGTGAAAATTACAGATACTGATTTGTTGGTGGTCTGATTATACCGTTCTGTGTTTTGCACAGGAATAGTGTTTTATTCGGTAAATTTTATCGTTCCCAACATTTTTCCCGGTCAGATCCGGTCCGGTGGAAAATTTCGTCCGGTCGGACCATATACGTAAGTGCCCTAAAAGGATGATTTCTTTTCTTGAGATGTACACAGAGTGACAACTGGTTGAGATGAGCCGAGATAGTGTAAGTTTTAATCTAATCAACAAGGCATTGAATTTTCTGCCGCCGGAGCCACTTTCATGGTGCTATAGAATTTAAAAATTTTTCAGGCCAATATCGCATTCTCTGGGCATTCGTCTACACAAATTACCCCGAATGGATTAGCACTTTTTACGTGATAAACGCGCCGTCTTTCATGCCGATTGTTTGGAAGGCAATGTCAGCTCTAATGCCGGAGCGGACTCGCAACAAAGTGCAATTTTTCGCCGGCAGAAACCAGTGGCAACCGGAACTTTTGAAACTTTGCCACGCCTCCAATTTGCCCGAACACTGGGGAGGCACCTTGGTTGACAGTAAAGGAGACCCGATGTGTCGGGAACGGCTGAACATTCCTAGTGAGAAAATTCCCCGAGATCTCTTTTGGACGCCCACTCAGGAAAGTCCCCACTGGAGCCAGCTGGACTTGCTTGTTTTGGGCCCGGCCAGTAGTGTTTTGAAGAAATTCAAACTGACCCACGCGGAGAAATGCTATTTTGTGCTGAATATGTAGGTACCTTACTTTTCTTTTATAGCTACTGTAGTTTCTAAGCGGTGTGAAAGTGTACCGTGTTATTCGTTAAATTTTACGCTAGCTTGCAAAGTGATGTGAAAGTGTGTTTATTCTACAGATATGTGGAAAGGATTTGGTCGGTAGCGATGTTTTACTCGAAAGACACCAGCGAAAGAGACATTCAAAAGATGGAAGAATGGTGGCCGGATCAGGAGTACCCGGGAATGCCGACTGTAGATTTGCTTAAGGTGCCGTTGCCCGGACCCGGCATTTACTTTCTACGATTTGGCAACGAAAACTCCTGGTTTCGATCGCTTTCCATTTACTACCGGGTTCGTTTCACCAATGCAGAGGGGAGGAAAGTGCCTTTTTCTTTGCTCAGCTGACTTGTGATCTGATATATAAATCTGTGTAGGTTGGACGAGTTTTTTGCTTAGTGCTTGTGATTGGAAACTTCGTTATTAGTTTTAAACTTGAACATTTTTGTCTCAAAATATGCTGCCCTGCCTTCCAGACAGAACGTACAGTATGTATGTACGTGCGCCTTGTTTGACAGGGCTGTTTGTTTGCCGGAAAAACTTAGGCCGGTTTTATCCGTTTTTTTCCAAAAGTTATTTTCCAAGATAACAGAAAAAAATTTAGCAATCGCTTTTTATTGCAGACTTCAACGAACCAGCGTGAGTCATTACCAAATGCACTAATTTCATGTTTTAGAGGAGTAATTTGATTTTAAAACACCAAAAATACAATAATACAAGTTGCATGAAAATGGTGCCATTATACTACTTTGCCTAAAACAGGTTAGTTTTACCAAGCAAAACGCTTGGAAACCGTCTATTAGCGTAAATTAAAAGCAATTTGAAGCAAATTTAGCCGGTTATTGTGCCTATTTCCTCTAAACACTTGTTTGAGTTTTTTCCACATTTTAGTTTCTGTCCGAGTCCCTAGGAAAAAACCGACCCAACAGCACTGATAGATGAAGTGACATAATCGATGTTACGAACTGGAAAAGCAACTCTGATGCGAAATCATGCAATACTTTCCGGCAGGGTTTCCGGAAAAGTTGTAAATTCGGACTTATCTACGTAGTGTCTATTTACTTGGTGTCGAGCGCATGTCCAAACCGCGAAAACGGCCGCACTGTAGCTGTTCCATAAATCTCCTTTAGACTTAAGTGGCCCAAACCAGTGACAGTGCGTAGCGAGCGACACTAAAGAGGTCCAAAAGTGCAGTTGTTAGAGACTTCGCGGTTTCCGAATATTATGCTTGTCCTAAGGTGGTATTCGGCATTATTTCCGGCAAGGCAAGCAAGCAAGCAAAATCCATCGGCTAACGGCAACGTTGTTCACAAGAAGTCTGAATGAGGCTGGAAGTGTACGGTAACTTTACTTCGGTGCAAATGTAATTCAGTATAGAAGCGAGCGCATTTTTCAACCTCTGACACCTGAGCTGATTTACACCTAATCTAGACATACTTTTATAATTTTCTATTCAAAATTCTTCTTAAAAATTACTGAGGGTGTCTAGCAATGCGTAATTCGTATATCCCACCCAAAGTGGTCTCATTAGACCACGGCGTGGGCGTACGGTACCGAAGTGGTCCAAGCGCCATATAACTCTGTATTTGGTTTAAGTGCTGCGTTAAGTGCCTGACTGTCTCAGTGAGGAGCTCTGCCTTAATGAAATGAGATCGCCTAATAGACCAGACTTTGTTAAATAAAAATAACAGGGAACATACATAGGAAGGCGAGATTTTAACTTTTGCAAGAAATAACTATTGCAGGTATTAACATTAATCTGCATACATTTCTTCACCTAGCCTGAAAGCCATGCCTTGCAGCCGGCGGGTTTAAAGGTGCGATAGCATAGCTACGCGATTCAAATTTGAACCGATTCTGTAATCACTGACTCGCAGTTCGGCGATCGTAAATTCATGCAGTTGGGTCAGTTCAGTACGCTGTTCGTTATTCGGGTCCAAATCAGTTCCCTGAAAACTAGAGGTCGGCATTTCTGGATTGCTAAGTTTGGTTGGGTGCTAGGATTAAGACGCAATTTCGAATTGATTCAATTTAAGTGGACATAAACACGGTTTTGATTTCATTCATTCTCCTTTCGTATTGGTAAAAGAGTTGTTGAACTTCATATTGAGTCCAAGGAATGCCGTGTCCTTCCTTCGGACCCCGCGAAAACGTCTTCCTCCTCCATCTTCCTCCGTCCTTGTCTTGGCCAGCTGTCTCTCACCCTACAGAAACTGATGATATAATAAGTCGGCAGAACCGTACAACGCCCTGGTAGCGTCAGGACTAATCAATTCAAACACACTGC
This sequence comes from Sabatieria punctata, assembly GCA_030248155.1. Lineage (NCBI taxonomy): Eukaryota > Metazoa > Nematoda > Chromadorea > Araeolaimida > Comesomatidae > Sabatieria > Sabatieria punctata. The sequence continues at coordinate 49,592 of JASANB010001961.1, read as the reverse complement.
CTTTTTTAACGACGTTTATAGCGAAATTTTTATTTGAACTTAATTTTGTGCTATCAAATCTATAATAACTATTTTTTTCGACCTGATTTCTACCTTTACAGGGTGCTCCAATCAAATCATCATCTTGTACCCAGTGTTGCCAGGTGGTAGCCAGTCCAGTATACTACCACCAGCTCAAAATTATACTACTTTATACTACAATTTTCGCAAATATACTACATTTTCATACTACGCTGTAAAACTGTCAGATCAAAGGTTTAAAGCATGGAAAACTGTTAAGTAATGCAGGCAGCAATGGCAGAAGCGTTTTAATTTCGACTCAAAGAGTTTACACAGGAATAACTTTGTAAACCATTGAAAATTTACTGATTTTGCCAGTTTGCGTATGGTTTACCCTTCCCGTTCCCCTCAGGGGTAAGCAAGTTTGAAAGTGGTTTCGATTCGACTTTTAAAAAATACATGGACTGGGAACCTTACCAACTCCAATCCGACCAAGGTCCCTCAAGTTCGTCAAGCCTATCCCCTCCGGCGGAAAATTTTTGCGATTTTTTGGAAAAACCGTGATTTAACAGCGTTTTTTTGCCTTTTTTGGGAAATCGGCCTCCCCTGAGACGATTTCAAGACCCTCCTTCCAGATTTTTCCGGCCCATGTCTTGTATATAGGTAAAATTTATTCCGGTCCCTAAAGCCTAAGAACTCTAGACCTAAGCCGGAAACTAAGCCAAGCCTCAGTCTAAGCCTAGTGCTATTTTTATGGATAGGATCCAACTTTACTTTTTCTATAAGGATATGACATTAAAAAACTGTATTTTTGCTTTGGAAAACAAAACGGTTAAAAACATTGACTGTTTGGCCAAAAACGCATACAATCACCGATTTATTTTAATCTTTGTCTTAGGGAATAAATAGTTATGTCAATTTGATGTGAAAGAAGGAAAATCTGTGTTCAAACAGAATAATATTGACGAGTTTTCTCAAAAATCGGGAAAAGATGACATCTGAAATGGAATTGATGAATTATACTACGTTTTATACTACAAAATCTAAAATTATACTACATTTATATACTACATACTACAGCCGATTTTTCGATACTTTTCAAAGGTCAATTATACTATAGGTAGTATTATTATACATGTACTACACCTGGCAACACTGCTTGTACCATTTATTTTTGCCTATACTATTTTAGTGTACTATATTGTTGTACTATTTTGAGTAGGGATGCAAATGGTATAGAAAATACCAAATACCAAAACTACCAAATAGTAGATGGTATGGGTTAGGTGTAGCTGGAGGGGGGGGGGGAATCAGGGAAGGTCAGAAATGGATTAGATACTAATTAATTAACTTTCATATGACTGTACGACTCCGGACCGTGCCCTATAGGGTAAGCCGGGGTAATTCGGCACACCATTTTCAGTTTTTCAAAAATATCTCGGCCCAACTTAGCAGCAGTAACCTGATTTTCGGTCCGGAATTTTTCAATTTTTCTTAGTTACACTGTGCAAAAGGTTTGAAGCCATTCCGACCATTCTACAACGAATGGCGAGCGATTCCTTTTCGATTTTATTCATGTGCCGAATTACCCCACCGGTGGGGCAATTCGGCACAACGCGGAAAATTTGGTTTTGAAGCCTACTGATGCGCACCCCTAGGGGTATTTTTATATTTGGAAAATAGGCCCTCCGGAGCGTGCCCCGTACTGATGCGTCTCTAGGGGTATTTTTATATTTTGAAAACAGGCCCTCCGGAGCGTGCCTATACTGATGCGTCCCCCTAGGGGTATTTTTATGTTTTGAAAACAGGCCCTCCGGAGCGTGCCTATACTGATGCGTCCCCCTAGGGGTATTTTTATGTTTTTAAAACAGGCCCTCCGGAGCGTGCCTATACTGATGCGTGCCTCTAGGGGTATTTTTATATTGGGAAAACAGGCCTCTGGAGCGTGCCTATACTGATGCATCTCGAGGGGTACTTTTATATTTGGCAAAACAGGCCCCCCGGGGCGTTTCGTATGCTGATTTAGTGATCATTAGACTCGCCAGGCGAAGGGCTTTCAAATGATATATGACCTGCCCATTTTGGACGATTTTGAAATTTTGGAATTTTGCCAAAAAAATTATCGATAATCGATATTTATCGATAGAAATCGTTAATTTATAATTAATTATGATCATTAAACACATTAATTTCTGTTTGGGATCGGTTCCTGATTTCCCCCCCCCCAGCTACACCTGATCCGATGGTATTTTTACCAAAATTCTTCCGAAAAATTCCTGAGGGGGTAGCGGCCGGCTGAGGGGGGTAGATTAGAGCCTGAGGGGGGCCAACCCCCTCTGCCCCCCTTTGCCCATGTCTGCCCTAGGGGTACTTTTATGTTTTTAAAACTGGCCCTCCGGAGCGTGCCTATAGTGATGCATCCCCTAGGGGTACTTTTTATGTTTTTAAAACAGGCCCTCTGGATCGTGCCTATAGTGATGCATCCCCTAGGGGTACTTTTTATGTTTTTAAAACAGGCCCTCTGGATCGTGCCTATAGTGATGCATCCCCTAGGGGTACTTTTTATGTTTTTAAAACAGGCCCTCTGGATCGTGCCTATAGTGATGCATCCCCTAGGGGTACTTTTTATGTTTTTAAAACAGGCCCTCTGGATCGTGCCTATAGTGATGCATCCCCTAGGGGTACTTTTTATGTTTTTAAAACAGGCCCTCTGGATCGTGCCTATAGTGATGCATCCCCTAGGGGTTCTTTTATGTTTTTAAAACAGGCCCTCTGTAGCGTGCCTATAGTGATGCATCCCCTAGGGGTTCTTTTTATGTTTTTAAAACAGGCCCTCTGGATCGTGCCTATAGTGATGCATCCCCTAGGGGTACTTTTTATGTTTTTAAAACAGGCCCTCTGGATCGTGCCTATAGTGATGCATCCCCTAGGGGTTCTTTTTATGTTTTTAAAACAGGCCCTCTGGATCGTGCCTATAGTGATGCATCCCCTAGGGGTTCTTTTTTATGTTTTTAAAACAGGCCCTCTGGATCGTGCCTATAGTGATGCATCCCCTAGGGGTACTTTTTATGTTTTTAAAACAGGCCCTGGATCGTGCCTATAGTGATGCATCCCCTAGGGGTTCTTTTTATGTTTTTAAAACAGGCCCTCTGGATCGTGCCTATAGTGATGCATCCCCTAGGGGTTCTTTTTATGTTTTTAAAACAGGCCCTCTGGATCGTGCCTATAGTGATGCATCCCCTAGGGGTACTTTTTATGTTTTTAAAACAGGCCCTCTGGATCGTGCCTATAGTGATGCATCCCCTAGGGGTTCTTTTTATGTTTTTAAAACAGGCCCTCTGGATCGTGCCTATAGTGATGCATCCCCTAGGGGTACTTTTTATGTTTTTAAAACAGGCCCTCTGGATCGTGCCTATAGTGATGCATCCCCTAGGGGTTCTTTTTATGTTTTTAAAACAGGCCCTCTGGATCGTGCCTATAGTGATGCATCCCCTAGGGGTTCTTTTTATGTTTTTAAAACAGGCCCTCTGGATCGTGCCTATAGTGATGCATCCCCTAGGGGTACTTTTTATGTTTTTAAAACAGGCCCTCTGGATCGTGCCTATAGTGATGCATCCCCTAGGGGTTCTTTTTATGTTTTTAAAACAGGCCCTCTGGATCGTGCCTATAGTGATGCATCCCCTAGGGGTACTTTTTATGTTTTTAAAACAGGCCCTCTGGATCGTGCCTATAGTGATGCATCCCCTAGGGGTTCTTTTTATGTTTTTAAAACAGGCCCTCTGGATCGTGCCTATAGTGATGCATCCCCTAGGGGTACTTTTTATGTTTTTAAAACAGGCCCTCTGGATCGTGCCTATAGTGATGCATCCCCTAGGGGTTCTTTTTATGTTTTTAAAACAGGCCCTCTGGATCGTGCCTATAGTGATGCATCCCCTAGGGGTACTTTTTATGTTTTTAAAACAGGCCCTCTGGATCGTGCCTATAGTGATGCATCCCCTAGGGGTTCTTTTTATGTTTTTAAAACAGGCCCTCTGGATCGTGCCTATAGTGATGCATCCCCTAGGGGTACTTTTTATGTTTTTAAAACAGGCCCTCTGGATCGTGCCTATAGTGATGCATCCCCTAGGGGTACTTTTTATGTTTTTAAAACAGGCCCTCTGGATCGTGCCTATAGTGATGCATCCCCTAGGGGTACTTTTTATGTTTTTAAAACAGGCCCTCTGGATCGTGCCTATAGTGATGCATCCCCTAGGGGTACTTTTTATGTTTTTAAAACAGGCCCTCTGGATCGTGCCTATAGTGATGCATCCCCTAGGGGTACTTTTTATGTTTTTAAAACAGGCCCTCTGGATCGTGCCTATAGTGATGCATCCCCTAGGGGTACTTTTTATGTTTTTAAAACAGGCCCTCTGGATCGTGCCTATAGTGATGCATCCCCTAGGGGTTCTTTTTATGTTTTTAAAACAGGCCCTCTGGATCGTGCCTATAGTGATGCATCCCCTAGGGGTACTTTTTATGTTTTTAAAACAGGCCCTCTGGATCGTGCCTATAGTGATGCATCCCCTAGGGGTTCTTTTTATGTTTTTAAAACAGGCCCTCTGGATCGTGCCTATAGTGATGCATCCCCTAGGGGTACTTTTTATGTTTTTAAAACAGGCCCTCTGGATCGTGCCTATAGTGATGCATCCCCTAGGGGTTCTTTTTATGTTTTTAAAACAGGCCCTCTGGATCGTGCCTATAGTGATGCATCCCCTAGGGGTACTTTTTATGTTTTTAAAACAGGCCCTCTGGATCGTGCCTATAGTGATGCATCCCCTAGGGGTTCTTTTTATGTTTTTAAAACAGGCCCTCTGGATCGTGCCTATAGTGATGCATCCCCTAGGGGTACTTTTTATGTTTTTAAAACAGGCCCTCTGGATCGTGCCTATAGTGATGCATCCCCTAGGGGTACTTTTTATGTTTTTAAAACAGGCCCTCTGGATCGTGCCTATAGTGATGCATCCCCTAGGGGTTCTTTTTATGTTTTTAAAACAGGCCCTCTGGATCGTGCCTATAGTGATGCATCCCCTAGGGGTACTTTTTATGTTTTTAAAACAGGCCCTCTGGATCGTGCCTATAGTGATGCATCCCCTAGGGGTTCTTTTTATGTTTTTAAAACAGGCCCTCTGGATCGTGCCTATAGTGATGCATCACCTAGGGGTCTTTTTATATGTTTTTAAAACAGGCCCTCTGGATCGTGCCTATAGTGATGCATCCCCTAGGGGTTCTTTTTATGTTTTTAAAACAGGCCCTCTGGATCGTGCCTATAGTGATGCATCCCCTAGGGGTTCTTTTTATGTTTTTAAAACAGGCCCTCTGGATCGTGCCTATAGTGATGCATCCCCTAGGGGTTCTTTTTATGTTTTTAAAACAGGCCCTCTGGATCGTGCCTATAGTGATGCATCCCCTAGGGGTACTTTTTATGTTTTTAAAACAGGCCCTCTGGATCGTGCCTATAGTGATGCATCCCCTAGGGGTTCTTTTTATGTTTTTAAAACAGGCCCTCTGGATCGTGCCTATAGTGATGCATCCCCTAGGGGTACTTTTTATGTTTTTAAAACAGGCCCTCTGGATCGTGCCTATAGTGATGCATCCACTAGGGGTACTTTTATGATTTTAAAACAGGCCCTCTGGATCGTGCCTATAGTGATGCATCCCCTAGGGGTTCTTTTTATGTTTTTAAAACAGGCCCTCTGGATCGTGCCTATAGTGATGCATCCCCTAGGGGTACTTTTTATGTTTTTAAAACAGGCCCTCTGGATCGTGCCTATAGTGATGCATCCCCTAGGGGTACTTTTTATGTTTTTAAAACAGGCCCTCTGGATCGTGCCTATAGTGATGCATCCCCTAGGGGTACTTTTTATGTTTTTAAAACAGGCCCTCTGGATCGTGCCTATAGTGATGCATCCCCTAGGGGTTCTTTTTATGTTTTTAAAACAGGCCCTCTGGATCGTGCCTATAGTGATGCATCCCCTAGGGGTTCTTTTTATGTTTTTAAAACAGGCCCTCTGGATCGTGCCTATAGTGATGCATCCCCTAGGGGTTCTTTTTATGTTTTTAAAACAGGCCCTCTGGATCGTGCCTATAGTGATGCATCCCCTAGGGGTTCTTTTTATGTTTTTAAAACAGGCCCTCTGGATCGTGCCTATAGTGATGCATCCCCTAGGGGTTCTTTTTATGTTTTTAAAACAGGCCCTCTGGATCGTGCCTATAGTGATGCATCCCCTAGGGGTACTTTTTTATGTTTTTAAAACAGGCCCTCTGGATCGTGCCTATAGTGATGCATCCCCTAGGGGTTCTTTTTATGTTTTTAAAACAGGCCCTCTGGATCGTGCCTATAGTGATGCATCCCCTAGGGGTACTTTTTATGTTTTTAAAACAGGCCCTCTGGATCGTGCCTATAGTGATGCATCCCCTAGGGGTACTTTTTATGTTTTTAAAACAGGCCCTCTGGATCGTGCCTATAGTGATGCATCCCCTAGGGGTTCTTTTTATGTTTTTAAAACAGGCCCTCTGGATCGTGCCTATAGTGATGCATCCCCTAGGGGTTCTTTTTATGTTTTTAAAACAGGCCCTCTGGATCGTGCCTATAGTGATGCATCCCCTAGGGGTTCTTTTTATGTTTTTAAAACAGGCCCTCTGGATCGTGCCTATAGTGATGCATCCCCTAGGGGTTGGGCCTTGGAGCATCCCCTAGGGGTACTTTTATGTTTTTAAAACAGGCCCTTGATCGTGCCTATAGTGAGGCATCCCCTAGGGCTTCTTATTATGTTATTAAAACAGGCCCTCTGGATCGTGCCTATAGTGATGCATCCCCTAGGGGTTCTTTTTATGTTTTTAAAACAGGCCCTCTGGATCGTGCCTATAGTGATGCATCCCCTAGGGGTTCTTTTTATGTTTTTAAAACAGGCCCTCTGGATCGTGCCTATAGTGATGCATCCCCTAGGGGTACTTTTTATGTTTTTAAAACAGGCCCTCTGGATCGTGCCTATAGTGATGCATCCCCTAGGGGTACTTTTTATGTTTTTAAAACAGGCCCTCTGGATCGTGCCTATAGTGATGCATCCCCTAGGGGTACTTTTTATGTTTTTAAAACAGGCCCTCTGGATCGTGCCTATAGTGATGCATCCCCTAGGGGTTCTTTTTATGTTTTTAAAACAGGCCCTCTGGATCGTGCCTATAGTGATGCATCCCCTAGGGGTACTTTTTATGTTTTTAAAACAGGCCCTCTGGATCGTGCCTATAGTGATGCATCCCCTAGGGGTACTTTTTATGTTTTTAAAACAGGCCCTCTGGATCGTGCCTATAGTGATGCATCCCCTAGGGGTACTTTTTATGTTTTTAAAACAGGCCCTCTGGATCGTGCCAATAGTGATGCATCCCCTAGGGGTACTTTTTATGTTTTTAAAACAGGCCCTCTGGATCGTGCCAATAGTGATGCATCCCCTAGGGGTACTTTTTATGTTTTTAAAACAGGCCCTCTGGATCGTGCCTATAGTGATGCATCCCCTAGGGGTACTTTTTATGTTTTTAAAACAGGCCCTCTGGATCGTGCCTATAGTGATGCATCCCCTAGGGGTACTTTTTATGTTTTTAAAACAGGCCCTCTGGATCGTGCCTATAGTGATGCATCCCCTAGGGGTTCTTTTTATGTTTTTAAAACAGGCCCTCTGGATCGTGCCTATAGTGATGCATCCCCTAGGGGTTCTTTTTATGTTTTTAAAACAGGCCCTCTGGATCGTGCCTATAGTGATGCATCCCCTAGGGGTTCTTTTTATGTTTTTAAAACAGGCCCTCTGGATCGTGCCTATAGTGATGCATCCCCTAGGGGTTCTTTTTATGTTTTTAAAACAGGCCCTCTGGATCGTGCCTATAGTGATGCATCCCCTAGGGGTTCTTTTTATGTTTTTAAAACAGGCCCTCTGGATCGTGCCTATAGTGATGCATCCCCTAGGGGTACTTTTTATGTTTTTAAAACAGGCCCTCTGGATCGTGCCTATAGTGATGCATCCCCTAGGGGTTCTTTTTATGTTTTTAAAACAGGCCCTCTGGATCGTGCCTATAGTGATGCATCCCCTAGGGGTACTTTTTATGTTTTTAAAACAGGCCCTCTGGATCGTGCCTATAGTGATGCATCCCCTAGGGGTTCTTTTTATGTTTTTAAAACAGGCCCTCTGGATCGTGCCTATAGTGATGCATCCCCTAGGGGTACTTTTTATGTTTTTAAAACAGGCCCTCTGGATCGTGCCTATAGTGATGCATCCCCTAGGGGTTCTTTTATGTTTTTAAAACAGGCCCTCTGGATCGTGCCTATAGTGATGCATCCCCTAGGGGTTCTTTTTATGTTTTTAAAACAGGCCCTCTGGATCGTGCCTATAGTGATGCATCCCCTAGGGGTACTTTTTATGTTTTTAAAACAGGCCCTCTGGATCGTGCCTATAGTGATGCATCCCCTAGGGGTACTTTTTATGTTTTTAAAACAGGCCCTCTGGATCGTGCCAATAGTGATGCATCCCCTAGGGGTACTTTTTATGTTTTTAAAACAGGCCCTCTGGATCGTGCCTATAGTGATGCATCCCCTAGGGGTACTTTTTATGTTTTTAAAACAGGCCCTCTGGATCGTGCCTATAGTGATGCATCCCCTAGGGGTACTTTTTATGTTTTTAAAACAGGCCCTCTGGATCGTGCCTATAGTGATGCATCCCCTAGGGGTTCTTTTTATGTTTTTAAAACAGGCCCTCTGGATCGTGCCTATAGTGATGCATCCCCTAGGGGTTCTTTTTATGTTTTTAAAACAGGCCCTCTGGATCGTGCCTATAGTGATGCATCCCCTAGGGGTTCTTTTTATGTTTTTAAAACAGGCCCTCTGGATCGTGCCTATAGTGATGCATCCCCTAGGGGTTCTTTTTATGTTTTTAAAACAGGCCCTCTGGATCGTGCCTATAGTGATGCATCCCCTAGGGGTACTTTTTATGTTTTTAAAACAGGCCCTCTGGATCGTGCCTATAGTGATGCATCCCCTAGGGGTACTTTTTATGTTTTTAAAACAGGCCCTCTGGATCGTGCCTATAGTGATGCATCCCCTAGGGGTTCTTTTTATGTTTTTAAAACAGGCCCTCTGGATCGTGCCTATAGTGATGCATCCCCTAGGGGTTCTTTTTATGTTTTTAAAACAGGCCCTCTGGATCGTGCCTATAGTGATGCATCCCCTAGGGGTTCTTTTTATGTTTTTAAAACAGGCCCTCTGGATCGTGCCTATAGTGATGCATCCCCTAGGGGTTCTTTTTATGTTTTTAAAACAGGCCCTCTGGATCGTGCCTATAGTGATGCATCCCCTAGGGGTTCTTTTTATGTTTTTAAAACAGGCCCTCTGGATCGTGCCTATAGTGATGCATCCCCTAGGGGTTCTTTTTATGTTTTTAAAACAGGCCCTCTGGATCGTGCCTATAGTGATGCATCCCCTAGGGGTTCTTTTTATGTTTTTAAAATAGGCCAAATGGCGAAAATCATGCAAAATTCTCTATTCTTTGCTTTGTGTAGAATTTCTAGCTGATTGTCTCTTTATTAGACTACTGCATGTATGATTTTTACTAAAATAGAGTTTTGAATGGTAAGTTAACCGATGTATGGTACCGGCACCGTAAACAGGTTTAAGTGCCTGACTGTACTAACAACTATGTATTCCTTAGCTGCTCGGCGAAATCAAGAAAATGGCCGAGTTTGGGCAGTCGTTGAGCAAAGCAGAAGACGCTTCTTCCAGTTTGGCGCATCCATCGATAGATTATTTGCGACAGGTGCGGTTCTTTGCCAATATCTGTTCAATTAAGGTTTTGGTGCCTGGCTGGCTAGGATTTTAAAAAGCTGTTAATGATGGTTACATTATTGTTATTATTATTATCTTACATGTAACAGGTCATCCGCCGAAGGGGAGAGGTGTTTTGGGGGTCTGGCGCCAGCCGGGGAATCTGAGCCAAAATTCTAGGTAGGGGTGGTTGGGTTGGCCGCTAAAAACGCTAAAAAATCGTCAAAAATCGCTAATTTAGGCTCAAGTACAGCAAAAAAGTGCTGTTTTAAGGCGATTTTGGCAGTTTTAGTGTCTGAAATTTTAAAAATCGCAAAAATTTGGTCAAAAAATTAGTTGCCAGAAAAGTCGTCTCGTCTTGGAGGTGGTCTGGCCTAAGTCGAGCGGGGCAGACCCCCGGACCATACATCGGCCGCGGCGGGTCTGGAGGTTTGCCCACCCCCAACTTGGGCTCGATCCCACCCGAGCTCGACCCAAACTTCCCCACCCACCCACCCACCCACCTGCAGCCAACTTTTGTTCCTGATCCCACCCACCAAAATCGTGGCAACCCCTCACCATTATTATTATTATTATACAGATGTTGGCAGCATTCGACGAGGTGAAGTCGGCCAACGCGTTTACTGTTCAATCGAGGTACGACCAGTTTCTCAGTCTGAAGTTGGCGGTGATTTTTGAATTGGAGGAATTAAGCCAACGAGCATCCGGTTAGTTCTCTTTTATTAATTGCTGGCTTTACATACATGGGCCTCTACATCGGACTCATCGGAGGGGGCTGGAGGTGGTCTGGGTGCCGCCCAGTTCGGTGTGGCCATTTGGGTGTGGGCCGTTTGGGTGCGGCCGGTTCGGTGTGGGCCGGTTTGGTGTGTGTCCCGTTTCGGTGCAAGCCCGTTTCGGTGTGGGTCGATTCGGTGTGCGCCAGTTCGGTGCAGGTCTGTTCGGTATGTTTGGCTTTGTGTTGCTCTACCACCTACCACTCAGACACTACCTGCATTTGCTTTGTATTTTCTTTTGCCCCAACAATGCTGTATTCTTTTGATCCTAAAGGCAAGGAGAGAGGAGTTCTTTGCACTGAAAATTTACTCTTCTTACTCAGAACTCAGTATTAAAATAGACACGCTTTTTTATTCCGTTAGAACCACTGATTTTAGAATGTTGAAGGTTGATCAATGAACTTATAATGATGTGCTACCATACATGGGCCGGGGGGGTAAGGGGGGTATACCCCCTCGGCCGGCCATACCCCCCCTCCCCCGACCCACCCCCCCCCTCCCGGAGGGAGGAAATTTTCGCTTATTTAAGGCAAACTAGGCGTTTTTTAGCCTTTTTTCGGGGGCCCCCCCCCGAGGTCTCAACCCCCCTCCGGATTTTTCCGGCCCATGTATGTGTGCTACCTAGAGAGTTATGCGCACGGACTTTCAGTTAATTACTGTAGAGGCAGTAGGGTGACTAGCACCTGCTGCGTTTGTTTTAAAAGTGGGAGCCATGAAAGCGCAGTCGCGAGTACCGGCGGCCGTACTAAGCTGGTCAATGTGATCCGGCCGACACAGACGGTTGCCCAGGATATTGATAGGAATGCTGATCAGTTTCACCGACCGATCAGTTCGTCAACTGGTTGACTCAATAAATGCACGACCAGTTTGTTAGCCATCCTAGATGCGAGAAAAAAGTCATAGCTTTTCTAAGTTTTATGACCTAAACAATCAGGAAATCTAATGTAACCAGAAAACTTTTCAGCGTTTAAGTGTAGCTTTACATAACTACCTATACTTGCACAAATTTGTATCAAACAGCACAACAAAATATATAATGCCTAGTTGATGCCTTCCGGCATAAGCTATGCTGTCTCAGATCTATTGTGTGAGTGACTGATACCTCTCATTAGCCTCTTAATTGGAACTGAACAGGTCACACTCAAAGCACCCACCACACGGACCTGCCGGAACGGGGTGTTCCTAAAAGCGCACATCCCATAAGCGCACTTCCCATAAGCGCACATCCTATGAGCGCACTTCCCATAAGCGCACGCTCAGAAAGCGCACATACAGTAATGTGAAATATAACGCCTGTTCTGGACATATAGAGCTTTACTGTATATATAAAGGCTTTTAGATGCCCGTCTCAGTTGTAACAGAGTCCACCACTGATGCAAGTATAACAGTACATGTATGTACTGAAGAGTACAAGTGACATTGCCAAAACACACACAAAACTGCTATTTTCAAGGCTCCCAGCCGCTTAAAAGTATAGTAGATACGCATACGCAAAAATACTCAAATGCGATAAAAAATGCGTATGCATATTGCGTATCCAGATGTAAATGCGTATGCGTATGCGTATACGCATTCTGATAAAAATGCGTATTTTTGTGCATTGCGTATGCGTATTGCGTATCCAGATGTAAATGCGTATGCGTATGCGTATACGCATTCTGATAAAAATCACACCGAACCGGCCGCACCCAAACGGCCCACACCCAAATGGCCACACCGAACTGTACCCTACCCGGTGGTCTTCAGGGGCAGTGAGTGAGGGTCCACAACCCCAAGAAGTTTATTTTGCCTTAAAAAGCCGAAAAATTTTTATCGGGGCGGGGGCATGGCCGACCGAGGAGAATGGGTGTACTCCGTGTGTGCTGCTTTACTCTTATTCTCTTATTAGTTGTTTTTATTGCAACTTACTACACGCCTTACATGGACCGGAAACTGACGAAGCAGGACTATTAGGCGACGCCGATTAGGCGATGCCGATTAGGCGATTTGGCGGTACTATTAGGCGACGGTACTATTAGGCGACAGAAATAATTTTTTTCTGTAAGTCCGTACGGCAACATAGGTTACCACTAAAGCATAGCTCAACAATGCAAACAGCACAGCAGCAATTAAAACAAAGCATAACAAAATAGCAAACCAATTTCAAGGACTCATTTAAAAAATAAGTGCAACACCATGGATGGATGGATAAATTCCAACTCACTGAGCACTCATTAGTAGAGTAGAAAACATTTCTGCACATGTCGCCATACATGGGCCGGGGGGTTGCCCACACCTCAACTTGGGCTCTACCCCCCAAACGATCCCACCTACCCACCTGAAGCCACACTGTTGTTTCTGACCCCACACACTAAAATCGCCGCAGCCCTCCCCCCAAACCGGCAGGCCCACCCTCAAATTTTCGGATTTTGACTACCCCCAACCCCAACCCATTTTTCCGGCCCATTATGCATGTCGCAGAACATTTATAAAGCACCAGATGGATGGACGCGCCGCATCAAATTGTCGCCGCAAAACTCTGTGAGCTGCTTCCGCAAAGTTATGCGTCGGTTGGTTCCGCAAAGTTGGTGCGTCGTGCATCGTCTGCATCCAAAGTGCGTTAATGAACATAGCAACCCAAAAAAATATGTGCCGCTCGCGTGCTCGACGCAAGCTGGGGAATAGGGGCAATTGCCAGTAGAATGCGAACTGGTATTAGGTATTGGGTGTATTGGGGTGTTTTCCAGGTATTGGGTATTGGGTATTGGGGTTTTTACCCCCCAATACCCAATACTAAATTGGACAATTAAAAATAGAGAAAAACAGATGTTGACCTGAAAAATTGATCTGAGAAAATCGAAAAATTTGATCGATGATTCGGTTTAGTAAGCTGTTTTCGCGTTAAGGAGCCGTCCATAAACGACGTCGTTCCAAAATCCCAATTTTTCGAAGCCCCCTCCCCCCAAAATCGCCTTGCGTTGTTTCTAGGTGACCCCTCCCCCTAAGACGACGTCGTTTTCGGTGTACCCCCCCGATAAAAGTGCAGTACATACAGAACTGTCATGTTTTCTTGTCAGCATTACTGCGCAATCAATAGAATAAATCCCTACAACCACTCTGGGAAGCTTTTCTGGATTGTAGAAACCTTTGACAGAATGTACTTAAATTGAAAATAATACAATCAAAGTTCCCAAAAAATTCCGAAAAAAGCGACGTCTTTTTGGCTAACCCCTCCCTCTCTGGAATGTCGTCGTTTATGGACGGCCTAATCAACTAAACGTTAGTAGAATTTTCTAAAGTGTACGCTTTTCTAAGCGCTACACCAGTAATTAATTTCTCTGTTCTTAACTAAAATAAAAATGTACTAGCACCGTACCCATGGCTATTGCGGTGGTGCACACAATTTCCGGCCGAATTAGGAAGAAATCGCCGGAAGTAAGAAACACGACTGAATTACGAAATATTAAGTACCAAGACTGTTAATTTCTGCTAATTTTACGCCCAAAACGGCTTCTAAATGCTTTCTGTAAGGGTAATTATAAAAATTTTCTCGCCCTGCTTGAGCAGCGGCCCAGCCAGCCTTTTAAAAATTTTAATTGCAGTGCCAAAAATCTTGTTTACACAACTACTAGAATGTACCTGTCCACTGAAATGAAATTTTTGGTCCAGCTACACAAGTATTGGGTATTGGGGTCTCAGGTATTGGTATTGGATATTGGGTTTTTTAGGTATTGTTCGCACTCTAATTGCCAGGATCTGAGTTAGAAACAGTCAGGGCAGGTGGCTTGTTTAGCTATAACTTAACGAGTTATAAGATTAACGAGACATGATTTTAGTGCCACTTAGCTATGTATAGTTAAAAACAGCGCATTTAGGCTTACAGCTGAACATGGCCCCTTGACTGATTCGGAAGGCCCGCCTACTTGGTACTATTAATGTTTTTTGTCGCATAATAGTACCATCGCCTAATCGGCGTCGCCTAATCGGGATCGCCTAATCGGCGTCGCCTAATAGTACCGTACCGGGAAACTGAGGGTAGTTCACCCCTTTCCCTCGCCGGCCATACCATATCCGGCCAGACATGGGCTAGCATTTCGGCTGAGGGGGGGTAGAATTTTCAATTCCTGAGGGGGGGCTGAGGGGGGGTAGGAGCGGTTGAGGGGGGCTGAGGGGGTGGTAAGCCAAAAAGTCCGATTTTTGGCTAAAATCAAGGTTTTTTGGCTTATTTTTGGTTAAAATAAGCTAAAATAAGCTATTCTGAGCTCATTTACACCTATCCAGGCATATTTTTATCATAATTTTCTATAGAAAATTCTTCCAAAAAATTCCTGAGGGGGGGTAGCGGCCGGCTGAGGGGGGGTAGGTCAGAGCCTGAGGGGGGGGGCCAACCCCCCTCAGCCCCCCCCCTTTACCCATGTCTGCATATCCCCCTCACCAGACATGGGCTACCATTTCGGCTGAGAGCGGGGGCATACATGGGCCGGGGGGTAAGGGGGTATACCCCTCCCCCTCGGCCGGCCATACCCCCCTCTCCCACCCACCCACCCCCTCTTAGAGGGAGGAAATTTTCGCTTATTTAAGGCAAAATAGGCGTTTTTTGGCCTTTTTTCGGGGAAACCCCCCCCCCCCGAGGTCTCCAACCCCCCCTACCCCCTCCGGATTTTTCCGGCCCATGTATGAGCCGGGGGTGGGGGGTAGAATTTTCAATTCCTGAGAGGGGCGAAGGGGGGTAGGAGCTCCTGAGGGGGGCTGAAGAAGGTGGTAAGCCAAAAAGTCCGATTTTTGGCAAAAATCAAGGTTTTTGGCTTATTTCTCAACCTTTTAAAAAATAAGCTATTCTGAGCTTACACCTAATCCAGGCATATTTTTATCATAATTTTCTATACAAAATTCTTCCAAAAAATTCCTGAGGGGGTAGCGGCCGGCTGAGGGGGTAGGTCAGAGCCTGAGGGGGGCAGCCCCCCTTTGCCCATGTCTGCCCCTCACCCCACCCCCTCCTGAAGGGAGAAAATGTTCGCTTTTTGTTTAGGCGATTTTTGGACTTTTCCCGGGACCGGTCGTGACTAACTCCGCCTCCCGGTTTTTCGGACCTATATATGCTACACACGCAGTCGATTACCCCTCTGGCCTTTTAGAGCTTTTCGAAGTTTTGCACCCCTATGCGACCCCAATCCCGCCACTTGCCCTGGCCCCGACCTGTTAGAAGTTTAGGTTGGGTAAAGAATAGAAAGGAGGACTAAAAGATCTGAGAAAAGCTCTCGATCTGGGACAGAAGAGCCTGTTACATAAATGCAGACTCTCCCACCTACCGATCAGTGGTGTGCTCTTGCTGTAACTTTTGTGTTGCTCAATCAATTTGGCTGAAATTTGAGCACAACATGCACGAACAGTTAGAATTTCTCTCTCAATTATAGTTTTGGTTTGATATGTCAGCGTGTAATAGTTACCCTTTCGGGTAGCCTACCTTTATGTCCTGTCTTTATCTTTATGTCCCAAACCTGTTTCCAAGTCAGTCTCAGATCGGCCACTATAGTTATGCAGAACTATAGTTATGTTAGCTCAAGCCGAACTGCATAACCAATTAGTGATTGAGCAATTGAAGTGCTGAAAGTTCGAGAGTAAAAATTGCCCAGCATCTGTGCGTGTTGTGTTTTAAAAATTGACGAACGTAAACGTTTCAGCAAGACCAAGCGAATGATGGATAGGAGTTTAGGAAGGCAATTGTGGTGTTGCAGAGATTTTCAACCAGTACAGCAGCAGCTGTCGGCCGTTGGTAGAGGACAGTGCCAATCAGTGGACTCCTCTAAACGCCACCTATGCCAGTTGTTCTCAGGACACTTCCGACTCAACGTCTCAGCCGAAAACGGAAGAGAAGGAGCGCTTGGAGCAGCGAAGCGTCACTCCTCCCCCTGTTACTGAAGAGACTGTCGAGTGGGTTAACCACTGGCTTACCAAGTATCAGGACGATGCCGTGTCGGAGAATGCTGAGGTCGGTTAGAATTCATTAGTACGTTTCGCCTCGGTCAACGGCCCTAATTGGCGTACTAGTCAAAACATATATGTAACAGGGGGTCTTGGGGGTCTACCCCACCGGACTTACGCCAGACCCGACCCTCAGAGACAATTTTTCCGGGTTAGGTTCATTTGGGCGTGCACAGTTGGGCGTGGATTCATTTGGGCATTTGTCGAAAATTTTTAGCAAAAATGGAAGAAATCTCAAAAAGTTTATACTCATTTGCTCCAGATAAACACGGCACAGAGGGCGCGACTGTATACTAATAATGCAGTAACAACATCAATGACAGGACAAAAACATGACAATATGACATGTAGCCATCGTGGACTTGGGTCCGGCCGTTTCGGAAACTTCTGATGTGACCCGCCATTATAACAAATTCCGCACAGCAGAGATATTATTGTAGAAGCAAGCAGACAATACGAATGATTTGCAACGTGGTAGCGCTCAAGGTTCAGACTGGTGTCTACAGGTTGGTAGGGACAGAGTCCATCTTAATTATGCTGCTGCATGCTTTGCCTTGCCTACTACAAAATTATGGGAGTCAGCATTGTTTCTCTTCTCTTCATCATCTCTATGTATAATTTGTTTGTTTTTGGTAGATTGGCCACAAACAAGGTAGGATGCCTTGAGGCTTACATAATTTTCTGCATGTTATATAGAAAAATTTCGATAGACACACCCAAATGAACGCACGCCCAAACGTGCACTGCCAAACGAACGGCTCCCGATTTGGGTCAGGCCCAATTTTCCGACCCCCTCCGATTTTTCTGACAAGTAATTTTTTGAGAAAAATTTTGCGATTTTTTACAATTTTAGACGCAAAAATTGCTAAAATCGCCTGTAAAACAGCGCTTTTTACCTGTATTTCAGCCCAAATTAGCTATTATTGACGATTTTTAGCCGAAAAATTGCGGTTTTGAGCTTCTTTTAGTGCCCTCTGCAGGGTTTGAAAATTGACTACCCTCAGTCGAAATGCTAGCCTATGTCTGGTGTGTCTCAGTTGGTAGAGGAGGTTGTCTGTGATCGTAGCTGTTGCAGGAAGCACCGGCCAGCCAGTCCCAGCTAGTCTACGTAAATTCGGCGACGGACTCTGAAACGTCTGCGGCCGCGGAGTTGGTGCCTCCGAGTCGGTTGGCAGAGAGCGAAGTTCCGGTTCCGCTGCCCCAACCGGACTGGGCGCTCACCTACCCCACCCAGCCGACCCTTCTCACGCACGACGAGTACGTGCTCTGCTCCGTCACCATGTCCATCTCGCCGCTGGAGTTTGCGCTCGTTCCTAAGCAACTGAAAGACGACATCGAACGACTGGAACTGGAGTTGGCAGAGTTCGAGAAACTCTACCAGCACCAGGCAATTGCAAATGTACGTAAAGTACCAGTCTGACAAATCTAATAGTAGGTCGTCCGTCCGTCCGCTCCAGTCTGCTGAGCCCCGGCGGACTGTGGTGTGAGGTGTTTTTTGCGTCGCCCGCCCCCGAGACACCACCTCATTCCGCAGTTTTTGGGGCCGACTGTTGTTTAACTATTTTTTACAATTTCAGTGCGACACGAAAATTGCCTGTTAAAACAGTGATTTTTTTGGCCGTATTGAATGGGGGTCGTACTAGCACAGGGTTCATACGGGTCAGGGAGGTCAGGGAAAAGTCAGGGAATTTCAGATCTGGTCAGGGAAAATTATATGGATTTTTAAAAATTTTCTCGCCCTGGTTGGGCAGCTGCCCAACCAGGCCTTGTCAAACTCTGAAACTGTTAATTCCGGTTGATTTTACGCCAAGACTACCTTTTAAATGCGTTTTTGAAAGCTATTTCTTCAAAATTTTCTCGACCTGGTTAGGCAGCGGCCCAATCAGGCCTCGTCAAACTCTGAAACTGTTAATTCTTGTTAACTTCACGGTTGGAATACCTGTTGAAATACGATTAGTTTTGAACACCAAATTCACCCTTTGCTTTTAGAAAATTATTGGGTATGCTAGCGTTTATGTAAATATCTGCCGATGCAAAAGAAATCACAAAATTAGGTGCTTGAAAACATCTACTGTTTTATGAGTTTGCTTGTAGAAAGTCAGGGAATTTTAGCACTCATCAGGGATCAGGGAAAGTCTGGGAATTTGGAAAACCCTGATCCGTATGAACCCTGTAGCACTGTTAGCGATTTTTAGACTACACGTGGTATTTTCTGCTATTGTGCCACACTAAAGGCGCCGGCGCGGCCCAAACCCTGTTAATGTCTGTTATGTAGTAAAGGAATTGCTCCACTGACTGTGTGGTAAATGGGTTGGGGTAGTCAAATTCTGAAAATTTGTGGTGGGCGTGGGCTGGGTGCGGTACTGGTACATTCTGGTGTCAAAATGGTACCGTTTTATTTTAGATAAGAACAGAGAAATCAATTACTGAGTAGTACTTAGAAAACACTTCGTGAAATTTTCCTAACCTTAGCTGATTAACGCAAAAACAGCTTCATAAGCCTAATCATCCATCAACCCTTTTTGATTTTTTCGAGTCAACATCGATTTTTCTCGATAAGTCCTGTTCCAATTGCTATTGGGTATTGGGGGCATACACACCAATAACCCAATATCTGGAAACACTCAATACCCAACAACACCCAACATGTTGGAACTCTAGTGGCGGTACCATCAGTGGCGTATCCAGGGGGTGTAGGGTGTGTACAGCCCCCTTTGCGGTGGAGGTAGGAAGAAAAAGTCTGTCAAAAATATAAGAAACTAATGAATTATGTACTAAAACTGTCTATTTTGTGCTCAGAATGCCTTCGAAATGCGTTTTTGAAGGCCAAATTTTCAAAATTTTCTCGCCCTGGTAGGGCAGAAGCCCAACCAGGCCATTATAAACTACTAAAACTTGTAATTTCTGCTAATTTTAAGCTCAGAATGCGTTTTAAACGCGTTTTTGAAGGCTAATTTTGCTAAATTTTCTTACCCTGGTTGGGCAGCGGCCCAACCAGGCACTTTCAAAATTTTACACCCCCTTCCAAAATGCTGGATACGCCACTGGGACTGGGTACCATACTTGTATTTGGTAGCAAGAAGGGAGCAATGGTACCAGTGCAAGGCCATGGGTGCCGGTGCAATAGTGCCATAAACGCATAAACGGCGTTAAGTGAGTGAGTGTAATAATAAGAACGGATTGTGATTTCAGATTCAGCTGGGGATGCCGTGCATAGTGGCCGATGAGGGGTGGTCGCGACGCGCTCAGGTGCTTACAGTAGGAGACGAAGATGCTCACGTGTTCTTTGTGGACGTGGGACACACCGCCTATGTCAGCAAAGCCTTGCTCAGACCGCTGCCGCTCGAACTCGCTCAACTACCGCCCTCTGCCTTTGTCTGCGCTCTCAAAGGTGCTCAGCCTTCTACTGGGCCCATGTCTGATTGGCACCAGGGATGCAACCGAATAGTAGCAATCTGAAGATTATACTACTCAGCTGTAAATTATACTATGTTGGCCTAACACTGGTTTGTATAGGGTTTAGTGTGTTCAAGCGTGACCAGAACGAATAGAAGCCTGTTTCAGACAACCGCTTAGGGCTTTGGCATAGGTTAAGCAGATTTTAATTCAAGCAAACACTGTAAACAGTTAGATTATTTGACTGCTGCACCTAAACTATTGTGTTCTTGGGCCGAATCGTCAATTATATAATGGAAGTTTAGTGACATTATTTAAAATTTTAAATTTTGTGGCCAAGTTGGCCAAAATTAGCCGAATTTTTATTAAAATGTGCGTCGAACAGACAGCAGCAAAATATTGATTTGTATTCGGTATTATTACATACCAAATATACTGAAACCGAATAGTTGAAAATACCGAATTATTCAGTTAATAACGAATAATACCGAAATTCGGTTGCATCCCTATTGGCACCATATTATAAGGTACTAGTACCATTGTGGTCATACATGGGCTCGGGGTCTGGGGGTTTGCCCACTCCCAACTTGGGCTCGACTCGACCCCCAAACGACCTCACCCACCCACCCACCTGAAGACGACTTTTGTTCCTGGACCCACCTACTAAAAATGGCCGCTGACCAACTGGCAGGCCCACCCACGAATTTTCGGATTTTGACTACCTACTTAATCCATTTTTCCGGCCCATGTAGGCCGGTACTTTATGGTACTACCACAGAACCCGAATGTAGGGGTACCATATAGGGCACCGCTAGCCTAGGCACCGGTACCTTATACGATGTAGAGTTGCTGACTGTAGTTGGTAGTTGCAGGCGTGGACAGTCGTGAGTTGGACGTGGCATTGCAGTGTCGCTTCAACGAAGTGTTGCGTAAACACGAGTACGTGTGCGCGCGCAGTGCCGGCCGCGAGGGATGGCACGGCCGACTCATGGTAGAACTGTTCGACTGGCGAGCGGTCGACGACCTGGGCCGGGAATTCCGGAAGAAGAAGAAGAGTGTGAAGGACTCCTCATCCAGTCCGCAGTCGGGCGCCACGCTCAGGAACAACAACGCTTTTCCGCAGCTGGGCTGGGGCTGACGGCTCCTTCACTAACTGTTTCTATTTCAAATTATCCATCTGTAGTCCGCTCAAAAAAATAAGCGACCTGCCGTTTTTTTGCGAATAGATTTTTGGGAGGCCTCACGACCAAAGTTGTAGACACGCTCGAGTTCCGGTCAGGGGTGAACCCTAATCTGCGCCACGTTTACTCTGAACACTAATTTGCGCAACTATAAAAATGAGCTTTTTCCCCCCTAATTGCGATGAAAATTAGTTGACTGCAGAATTCGATTCTAGAGTCTGTGGCTACTCCAATGATGACGTTTCTAGGTTTCGTTTCGTGGATATGACCGGTCAAAGTTCGCAAAAATTGCGAAAATGACGTTTTTTGAAAATTTCACATAAAAAGTGGGAAACATAGACAGATTGATGGGTTTGACTGAAACTTCCTAATTGGTGTATTCATAACGATTCTGACACTTCCCGACCATGAAAACCTCACCCTGAAACCGTAATCCGACTCCCAAAGTGAGGTGGTGCGGCTCCAAGAAAAACGGGGTTGTACTCAAAACACAAATTTTCCAATTTTTCATGGCAGGAGTGGCAGTGCTGTATTTGTAGATCTTCTGAAACATTAAGAATTGATTGCGGATGCTTAGAATGGTATATAGCTCAGGGTCAATACTAAAACCCATTTTGTTCTTACTGTTGTGTGTGGGCGCAGAGATGAGAAGGAGTTTGGCTTTTGTGGCTATGGGGTTACGCCTAGTACATGGTATAACTATTATAGGGAAAGCTATTTCTGTGCATTTATCAGTGTCACTACTAACAAAACATGTGTGCTGGAGAAAATTTATTTGTTGCGACTTTTTGAAAGCCGTTTTGTTTTGATCACTGCCACTGTTATTCTGTTTTGTCTTTGTGATTACATCACAGGCGGGCTGTGTATACAATGTGTTCGTGCGCCGATTTCCAAAATGGGTTTGGAACAGATTCTACTGCATACAGATATAGTGGTAGGCAGTCTGTAAAATTCAACTGGGTAAAGTGTACGTAAGTTGTTCTTGTTCTTGTTGTTGTTATGACGGAAAAGCTGTTGAATCAGTTACGTACAGAACTACCTTTTGTTTGTTGTTGTTGTGATTGAAGGAAAGTGGTAAGTAGTCTGTTTCCTTAGATTGGCTATGGACTCATATTTTGATTTGGTAGTGGTCGGTGGAGGAATCGCTGCAGTGTCTTGCGTCGAACAAGTAAATCGGTCTGTTGATGATTCGGGAATTTTGAGGATTTTTTTGTTTAATCTTATTGCATCAACTTTATATCGCAAGTCATTCAACCCGACATTAATAATCAGTAGCGTTTTTTTAAATTTTTCTGGGCAAATTCAACAGCCATTTTCTTCAGTTTTATTACGGCGTATTTTTACTTCTGCCACCCGGGGTTGCACTGGCATTTTAAAAACCGCTGCATACCATTCAATTTATGTTTAGACTTCGCTGACTTAGAATGTTTACTTTGAAAAGCCTGGCGAAGGCTGTCACTTAAGCACTTCTATGTATTCACTTTATCACATGTAAGTGGTTAACTAGTAGTTGAACCTACAGATATGGCAAAAATTTCCAGAGTTAAAATTCTGAGGTTATGTGTACGTTGTGTTAAAATTTGAGCGAAATTGATTGACGAACACAAAGGTTACAGCAAGACGAAAGCCCGGATAGATAAATGGGCCGCCCTGTACGTACAGTATAGATAAAAAATTGTCCAGCCCCTTTTTCGAATTTTATTCAAACTGTTCGTTGTCGGTCAGTTGTTTATCGGTTTGGCTCAAATTTTCAGCAAAAAATAACAAGAAAGCTGGGTGCAAATTCTGCCGGTTTGGTGCGAAAATTCCAACTTCTGCTGGTTTTATGACCGGAAAACTGAGAATTACTGTAGGTCGGTCCACGGAAATTCTAAGTTTTTCGGCAATTCAAAGAGTATTCAAAGGTTCTGAAACTTGCAGGCGTGATTGGCACTGCCATTAGGTTCGTTAATTCACCAGTAATGATTCATTAGCCCCCAGCAGTAGGAATCTGATTTTTGAAGTGCAATGGAATCGCTCTTGTTCATTGTCAAAGTCTGTTTTGACTTTGAGCATAAGTATCTCAGTAACTAAGCAGAGTATCTTGATACAATTTTCACATACAGTCATGTCTCGTTAATCCGGACAAGTTGGGACCGGCCAATTTTGTCCGGATTAACGAATCAAAGCTAAAACACTGTTTTTCGGGTCAAAGGCCTAAATGACAGCTTTTTGTTAGTTGCATATTATCAGATTCTGCAGCTGTAGTACCTCATAATTAAAACCCAAAAACTTATTTCAGCTGATTATAGCTCCTAAAAAGCAAAAATAATCACATTCTGACTCAACGAAAAGCATTATTCAATTGAAAATTCACACCTGAATTGAAAATTTTCGCATGGATTTTGTCCAAATTAACCAAATCCGGATTAACGAATCACTTTACCATACAAATTTCGAAGTTGGGACCCCAAATCTTCTGTCCGGATTAACGAGTCATATAACTTTGGGGAAAATTAGGACCTGGCCTAATCTTGTCCGGAAGGCGAATATCCGGATTAACGAGACATGACTGTAATAAATTCTTGACAGATTGGTGAAATTTTCATTTCCCATCAAAGTCAAAACAGTTATTTTGGTAATGAACAACAGCGATTAAACACAATGCGGCAGATTGTTTACTTTTGCAAACATAACCTATTTGAATGAATCTTTTTTAATTGAAAGATAGATACATTCTTGAAAGATTGGTGAAAATTTTAGTTCCTGAGATACATACGCTCAAAGTCAAAATTCAAACCCGCTTTTGACGATGAACAAGAGAGATTCGGTTGCACTTCATAATAAAGCAGATTCCAGCAGCTAGGGGTGATGAGACTTTACTGGTGAAGTAACCGAGCGTTTTTGTCACCAGTAAAGCATCGTGACGTTTAGCCCTTAGCCGTAGGAATCTGTTTTATTATGAAGTGCAGCGGAATAATAAAATCGCTTTGGTTCATTACCAAAGTATCCCACTTGATTTTGATGGAAAATATCTGTGGAACTAAGCAGGCAATCTTTATAAAAGTTTCATTAATTTTCCAAAATTTATTTATCTTTCATTTAAAAAAGATTCATTCAAATCGGTAGAATTTGCTGTTGCCACAGCGAAAAATCTGCTGGGTTGTTTTTTTGCCACTGCCGATTTTAGTTAAGCGTTGAGTGTCGGCACCAGTCCATTGCTCTGGTGTCTGGCTCAAGCGTGGTTAAGGCAGTATCGAACTTGCGACAAGTTGGCAGAGCGGCTGAGAGTTTCCAAGTACAGGAAACGGCGGCCGGAGATGCATTGCGGCCGTTTCCCAATGTTTCCTTGGTACAGAGCTTTGTCGCCACCTTGCAGTCCAAAGACAAGGTAGGTAAACAATTGCATACCCTATCTACGTACAATACCTCAACCCTGACATGCGCAAAGGGGGACCACCGTCAGGCTCTGATCTACCCCATCAGAAATTTTTTGGAAAAATAAAAGCATGTTAAATGAGCTCTATATTAACGAAAAATAAGCCAAAACCTTGATTTTAGTAAACAAATCGAACTTGTTAGTTTATCATCCGCTCGTCAACGTCAGCGGCCGCTACCCCACTCAGCCCCATCAAGATTTGAAAATTCACCACCCCCTCAGCCGAAATGCTAGCCTATATCAACTGCCAGCGTCATGTCATGCCAATCCATACATGTACTAGGGAGTTTGTGGTTGTTAGCCCTAGCTAGAAAAGCCAAACCCCACTCACCACCCCCAAGACAGTTTTTAACTAGTAGCGGCTCCAGTACCACCAACAAACGGGCTCAGAAATACAGTAACTAATTTTTAGCACAAAATTCGCTTGAAAAGCCTTTGGAAACCAAATTTGGCGCTTCCACGACTGGTGTTTAAGAAAAATCGGTGTTTTTGGAAACCCTTTTATGGCTTTTTGCTTGTTTTTAGGTCTAAAACGCTATTTGGCAGCATAAAACAGAGATTTTTAGCCTCCTTACTGAAAAATCGTGCTAAAAACGCATTTCAAAGCGTTCCGGCGCTTTTTGATATTTTGGACCCCCTTTGGACGAAACCTCCCTCGACCCCCAACTGACTAAAAACTCCCCTCCCCCACGCCGGCCCGGACCTGTTACATGTATTATGAGTCAACCTATTATTACAGGCAGGCACTTGTCGCCACGGCACTCATGGCCATGGATAGGGTTACCATAATAGGTACCGGTGCCATATCTGGTACCACCCCAGAGCACAGAACGTGCGGGTACCATCTGTGGTACCAGTGTCATATGGTACGGTTGTTTGAGAAGAGAACGGGTTCTGTCCAAACCAGGGCGAAAAATGTTCGAAAAATTAGCCTTCAAAAACGCATTCTTGACATAAAATAGATAAGTACAGGTGATAGTTTTGATATTCGTTTCTCTTATTTTGCCTAATTTTTCTTTCCTACCTCCACCACAAGGTTGTGTGTCCACAACCACGTGTAGTCACCTACCCACCCACTCTACACCCCCTGGGTACGCTACTGTCTAGATACCGGTAACATGCAGTATATAGTGTTAAGTGGCGGATTGCGTTGGAGAAACGATTTTTATCCTTTAGATCATAGTTACAAGTGACGGTACGAAAATCAGCTACCGGATTCTGTGTATTGCTACTGGCGGAAAACCCAAGGTACAATTACTTTGATGAATACTGTAATACAGTAACATTGTCTTCTTTATGTCATTAGCAGTATAAGTAGAATACCGGTAAACATGCATCGTAACCCCCTCGGTCGGACGCAACAAAATTTTAAGCGATAACTGGTAAATTTTGAATTTTTGGGGGATTGTCTCTCCCTCCGAGACGACCTCCAGGCCGCTTCCTAATTTTTAAGGCCCATGTATGCCAGTAGATTGTTTAGATTGTCAGCTCAAGTCCTTATGTAATCGGAATTCGAGACACAGAAAGTGTGGCCAAGTTTCAGCTTCGCTTAAAGGACGCTAAGCGAATTGTTGTAATTGGAAATGGTGGCAACCCCACCAATTTGGTGTTGGTTTTTTTTCTTTCTTTTAAAAAGCCACGCACATATCCTACACAAATTACTCTACCCTAACATGGCATTGATTTTTATAAACAAACAAACAAACAAACAAACAAACAAACAAACAAACAAACAAACAAACAAACAAACAAACAAACAAAAACAAACAAACAAATAAACAAACAAACAAAAAACAAACAAACAAACAAACAAACAAACAAAAACCGACGAAACAAACAAACCACAAGCAAACAAACAAAACACACTCGCACATAAATAAAGCAAACCGAACAACTAAACCATCGCACAAGCAAACAAATTTTTTAGCTGTGAAGTGCGCAACGTTGAAGTAATTTGGGCGATAAAGCACAGCAGCATCACTGCCAGTTTTGTGGACCCGGGTGCGGCCGAGTTTTTCTTGTCCAACCTGAACAAAACGCAGCACAACAAGGAGCAGCCAATTAGCAAACGACTCAAATACACCGCCGACCAATCAGCGTCGTCGGCCAATGAGCGTGGTAGCGCTCTAGGACCCGACTGGGCCTACTCGGTGGATATTACGGGCGCCTGCGAGGTACAGTATACATACTGTACATACACTACTGCTAACGAACAGTTGTTTAGTATTGGAAGTTTCGCATGCGTTATGCATTCGTATTTCACACGCCTGCTAATTTTTGAGTAATGACCATACGCAAAGAACATAATTACTAAAGAATTATAATGATCCACTAATTATTCAGAAAGGCAAAGTTCATGTGGTCTACAAGTGTGAGCTAGAGAAAATCTTATCAAAATCGGAACTCGGCGAATTTGAACTGAGTCAAATACCTGCCGATTTTTCTGCTCAGAACGGTAAATTTGAACCCATTCTTCCTACATATAATTTTGAACTCACGTTTCACATTCAGAGTGGCCAGTTTATGTTCAGCTGACCAATGGTCAAATTTACGGCTGTGATTTGATAGTCAGCGCCACTGGTGTTAAACCATTCACTGAACCGTGGACCAGTGGGAATTCGGTAGGTAATTTGTCGGCCAATGTTTATGATTTTGCTATATTTACTAACGTTTCCAGCCTGACATGGGCAAATGGAGGGCTGAGGGGTTGACCCCCCTCCGGCTATGACCTACCCCACTTAGGAATTTTTAGGAAGAATTTTGTATAGAAAATTGTGATAAAAGTATGCCTAGATTATGTGTAAATCAGCTCAGAATAGCTTATTTTAACCTATTTTAGTGAAAAATAAGCCTAAAAACCTTGATTTTAGTAAAAAATCGTACCTTTTCGCTTACCATCCCCTCAACCCCCATCAGCCGTCGCTACTCCCCCTCATTCCCCCTCAGGACTTGAAATTTTACCACCCCTCAACCGAAATGCTAGCCCACGTCTGTTTCCAGCAGTAAATTATTTTAGAACAGGGTGGCCCATTTATCTATCCATGCTTTCGTTTTGCTGTAACTTTTGTGTTTGTCAATAAACTGCGCTGAAATTTTAACACAACATGCGTATATACAGTATGCAGAATTTTTACTCTAAAAATTTAGCAAGTCTGTCACTTCAGCCACTTGTTATGCACTTTCAAGTGTCCGCCGTTAAAGTGTACATGTGCAGGTGCATAACTAGTGGTTGAAGTGACAGATGTGGTTAAAATTTTGAGAGTAAACTTTCTGCGTAGATGCGCATGTTGTGTTAAAATTTCAGCGCAGTTTATTGACAAACACAAAAGTTACAGCAAAACGAAAGCCCGGGTAGATAACTGGGCCAGTATTTTTGTCTCAGTCAGGGTTTTAATTTTCAATTTTGTTTCTAAACACCACTGTATGCAAATTTTCAGTTTCAACTGGCGACCGACGGGGGACTGGAGGTAAATGAAAACTTGGAAACCAGTATAGAAGATATATTCGCTGCTGGCGACGTTTGCACGGCTGGTTGGAGCTGGGCCCCGCACTGGATTCAAGTACTGTATGTTGGTGTACTGCTCTTACTACGTAGGTTTCCGACGATATGGGGGCGTGCAAAATTTATTAATGGTATTTTTGCCCATTTTCGGACCCCCCTCCCCTCCCCCTGATAATCTCCCGTAATGTTTTCCTGAGACCCCTCCCCTAATTACGTGATAATTTGGCTACCCCCGAAATTTCAATTTTTTGAAGAGTTAGAGCCGAAATTTTTGCGATCAATTTTATGTAAAATGACGTTTTTATTTTTATTTATGAGCTACAACTACGTACATGTTCGTATAGTCTTAGTTTTAGATACAACGTAGAAGCCATCATGGGGGCGTTTTGTTAAACATGAAACCAAAGTGTTTTATCTTGGATGTTAGGGCTGCTGCCATATCACTTGACTGATAATCGATAGTCATAAACCAGAGTTCGTGCGGGACCTGAAAAGTCAGGGAATTTAAAAAATTAAAGAAAAGTCGGGGAATTTGGTTTCCAGTCAGGGAAAAGTATGATAATAGCAGTAGAATCATCTCTTACCCAAAGGGCCCCTGTCATAGGCTTTTGAAAATGGGACTTCTTTTCTTACTTTCCACAACTACTACAACTTGCAATTTTACCCTCAGAATACAGTTTAAACGGGTTTCCCAAAGCCATTTTTTAAAAACTTTTCACCCTTCTTAGAATGTTATCACTCTAATTGGTCAAGGAAATTTGACTCATTATATACTCTTAATAAGATGTCAAAGGTCACTGTTGCCATTTAGCATTTTAAAAATTGGAAAGCGCTGACTTAATCGGTAGCTACCTTCTCTAATCTAAACGTTAATCTAAGTGAAATTAAGAAAATATAAGCCCAATGGCTTCAAATCGAGAAGATATGTACATGTACTGTATGTCAAAACAATTAAAATTATGGCCATTTCAGTTATTTCTGCACTTTAAAAAATTACTTAATGAAGTCGCCAACTCCCTCCCTCCATCGTACTGATTAGTAATCATTTGGCGAACCCCCTCTACCTCATGCTATTACGTAATTTTTTCACCCCCCTATCCATATCGAAAAATTAATATATAGACCCTTCCGATCCGATCCGATCCGATCTGGCGGGGGGCCGTACGATGTACAGCCCTACGATCAGACCTGCACGGTCCATTTCGTTACCCCTGATATCGTCATCTCGGACGTTTGCCCTTCTTTCACTGCCAAGCCACTCAAGCCATGCTGTTGGGCGCCAGGTACTAAGAGAGTGCCTGGCGTGGTGACGTCATGGTGCTGACAGCTCCCAACGGCCGCCCGGCCGCAGGCACTAAACCGGTATTGGCCTTATTGCTGGTCTCTCAGACAGCTCCTGACGTCGTTGAATGAAGGGTGATCGTTTGAATGGAGGGTGTCAAAACTATTAAAATGAGCCCGAAAATTGCTGCCGACCCAACTTTGAGAGGGTGTAGCTCCGGTACCAGGGGGTTGCTGGTGCCCGGGCATGCACCGTTGGTCTTCGACTGTGCTCTATTTTAATAGATATAAATATCAGCCAGATCCGTGAGATGACCCTGCTTGCCCCCTCAAAGCTGACTTTCTCGCAAAATGCATCTTAGAACCTAATCTAGGCATACCTTTATTATAATTTTCGATACACAATTTTTCCAAAAAATTCCTTAAGTGGTAGCTGATATATAAACTATAAATATCGATATCGGTCTATATTAAGCTGAAAATATCGATATCGAATATCGACGAGCTTTGATATCGTCAGAACACTAGTTCTTACAGTACTTGTTGCAAGATAGTTATGTATGCTGCATGGGACCAGTCCGCTCGTTCACAGTTAATTGCATTGTACTGTAGGTACAGTACTGTTCTGCCGGCACAGTTGGTGTAGTGGTTTAGGCCGCAAAGCCACTGTGCGCGTGGTCGTGCACTCATCCACTAGGCGAGGCAAGTTTCTTGCCGCAAAGAGTTGGTCGTCAGGACAAAGCCCAACTCTCAGGCCACGGAAAGCTGGTTACAGCGAGTAGGTGAATTGGAAGGGACTGGAGCTGCCTAAAAACCTAAAGCTACAATAGCAACCATACGTGTTTGGACAAACGAACGGGAACGAGGACAGCTACCACTGAGACCCGCCCAGACCGACACCGAACATGTGTGCCGGCTAGTAGCGAAGGAAGGGCAGAATGTGGGTGTCCGTGATGGGCCCGCAGTGTGGCCTAACGTAGGGGCTTCGAGGGCCGCTCCCGATCAATCCATCCCATCCATCCACAGTACTGTTCAGAGATAACTGGTAGCCTCTTCTCCTTTTTCACCCCTTCCGATTTTTCTATGAAGTTTTTTTGTAACTTTCTGGGACTTCTAATTCAATTTCCTTTGCAGCAAAAGTGAAACGGGTGTTGAAGACGAACCCGTTATTCTACAGTATGTATATTTTTATCCTGTTACATAGTTGCAGTTTTTTCAGATGCGCCTGTGGACGCAAGCGCGTCAAATGGGGGCCTTTGCCGGCCGTTCTATGGCTGCAAAATTTACCGGCTTAAAAATAAGCCAGGACATTTGCTTCGAAATTTTCACCCACGTCACTGAGTTCTTTGGCTACAAGGTCATTTTACTGGGACGTTTCAATGGACAGGGACTTAGGCCAGACCATGAAGCTTTGGTCAGAGTCACCAAAGGTCAGTTGCACGATCAAAATGCGACAGACAGACAGACAGACAGACAGACAGACAGACAGACAGACAGACAGACAGACAGACAGACAGACAGGCAGGCAGACAGACAGACAGCCAGACAGACAGACAGACAGACAGACAGACAGACAGACAGACAGACAGACAGGCAGGCAGGCAGGCAGACAGACAGACAGACAGACAGACAGACAGACAGACAGACAGACAGACAGACAGACAGACAGACAGAGAAGATTTCAGATGTGGAGTACGTGAAAGTACTAGTCCAAGATGGCCGCGTGCAGGGCGCAGTTTTGATAGGAGAGACAGATTTGGAGGAAACGATAGAGAATCTCATTCTGAATCAGACCGACATTGAACATTTGAAAGATCAGCTACTTGACCCATCCATCGATATTGAAGATTACTTTGATTGATTTGTGAAAGTTTCAGTTTTGATGCCTCTCTAAAAACATAACGTCAGTCAGCCTATATGTGCATAGCGAAAGAACACACTACAAAGTACCGCCGACTATAGCTGCGTGACGGTTTGAACAGGTTAGCCGAAAGCTGTGAACGTAGTTCTATAATAGGGTTTGATCAGCTTTCGCAGACCGGTATGGTATCCTTGACCTCTTCCTGATCAAAGGCAAAATTCCTTGATAAATTAGGCTGAGCGTCCCGTTGTTTAATACCGGCTTTTTCAAATGCGTATGCGTATACGCATTCCAACTATAAATGCGTATGAATTTGCGTATATGCATTGCAGAAACTAATGCGTATTTTGCGTATTGGGGGTATGCGTAATGCGTAACCTTAGAAACATTCAGAAATCTAACTAAACAGCCTTTTTTGGCACCACAGTATTCTCTTAGGTTTCCAACTATTCTAAATTGGAAACACGTACAAAGCGTTGATGATACATGATAGTAGTGCGCGTGGGAGCGCTATAATTAGAAGTGCGCTACTGTTAGAGCGTGTGCGTTTCATATTTTCGAGCTGTTCGTAAACGTCACTACTATTGGAGCGGCGTAGTATTGGAACGTGCGCTTTTATTAGAAGTTTTACGGTATATGATACCGATACCATCATGCATGTAACAGTTGATCCGCCGAAGTGGGAGGGGGTTGGGGTGTTGGCGCCGGCCGGGGGGGTCTGAGCCAAAATTTTGGGAGGGGGTGGGCACTAAAAAACGCTAAAAAATCGAAAAAATCGCAATTTTTTGGCTTAAAATCGCTAATTTGGGCTGAAATACAACTAAAAAGTGCTCTTTTGCGGGCGATTTTGGAAATTTTTGTATCTGAAATTGTAAAAAAATCGCAAACATTTGCTCAAAAAATTACTTGCCAGAAAAATCGGAGGGGGCTCGGCAAAATCCTCTCGGGGGTCGCCATCTGGGGGGGTCTGACCTAAGTCAGGTGGGGGCCGACCCCCCAGACCCCCTGTTACATGTATGGATACCATGTATGTCGTTATTACCCTTACTGATTTACCTAAGTAGGTACCTTAGAGGAGATTAGCCAAAGTTCATTCTGCAAAATTAACCGTCCAAATAATTAGGTTGCTGCAGTATGAGCTCGGCCGATTATCACAGCAAGCCCTAACTGTTAAAGTTCTCTGAGCCTCATTAGTCAAAGCTGACTCAAACTAAAACAACCGCTTCCTAACCTCCTTGTACCTAAACTCTTTTTTTCGCGAAACTATCTACGTATTTTGTAGTGAAAACAAGAAAGACTTCTAAAGCGAAGAAAATAAATTTAAACTGGTGTCTTCAACAAATGACCGTTTCTGATATTTTTGTTACAAAATCAAAGGTTTTTGCTTGCAAGCATGAACAACTCCAGTTCATCTGCGGCCAGTGTGCGTCCGTGCTACGTGTACGATTTGCAACTGCCAGTTATGCTGATCAATGGACCGGTGACTTTATTTTTCGTTCTCTTTGGCTGCATCGGCAATATACACAGTTTCTACGTTGTACCGAGACTTTCTGTGCTTAGTAAGGTAAGCAGATTAAGCTCTTCTCATTCATGTCACGGGTCATCCTCCTTTTGCATTTCAAACATTTATTCAGTTAAGCATACTGAACAGGACATATAACTGCTTGCGCAGGAAGTGCCCTCTGACTAGAAAACACAAATCCTTATGGCGGTTGGGTGTTTGGAACACAAATTTGGGAGGTTCGTACATAGAGTAGTAAAAAATGCTGAAAAATCGTTATTTTTTGGCTAAAAATGCGCTAATCGGGGCTCAAATTCAGCTAAAAAGCACTGTTTTACAGGCAAAGTTGCAAAAATATTGGTCCAAAAATTATATTTTATCACTTGAAGCTTAACGGGTACCATTGGCATTGGTTTGGTACAGTATACAGGTTTTCCTAAAAATACCCGAATTTCGTTATCGCTCAAGAACGCACGGACAATTTGAGTTTTGCTTGGCGCCTCTTGCTCAAGTATTGGCATTCAACTCTTGAATAATGGCTTCGCAGCATGCTGGGCTTTGTGCAAAAATTAACATACACTCACCATTCCGAATTTGAGGCAAAAACAGTGATATAAACATGAAGAATTTTCCGTAAAAATAGAAAAAAGGCAGTTTGATTAACTCACTCATTTCAAACTGTTACAGTAAGCTACTCAGTGTGTTTCAACGTGCCAATCGATCGGCCAGCGTGGGTTCTTTTAAATTAAACTTAGTGCTAAACTGAACCTGAAAGTAAATTTCTATTCTGTTTATGTGAACAACCTGTATGCTGTTATTTCTCAACTATAAAACGATTACATATGTGTACATAATACATGCAAGGGCCGTCCATAAACTTCGAAACTCAAATGGGGAGGTGGGAGTGTAAGCAAAAACTTCGCTAATCTTCGGATTTGGGGTGGCGTAGGTTAGGTGCGGAAAGTTTGAACCGTATTTTAAGCTAAAAATTTATGATTGGAGAGGAGGTCAGAAATATCGGAAGTTTGGGACGACAATGTTTATTTTATATGGACGGACCCCTATTAACATGCATTTTGCAAGAAAGTCATCTTAGCTTAGCTAAAAGTACTGCGGTTTGTGTATGTATATACACATACAAAGTTTGTATATTTATCGGAAAAATATACATATATGTACTAAACATGTACGTATACAAAGGTAGTCATGATCAAGATATACAATACATATATATACAAATGTTTGTATATTTTTCCTCAATTTTGAGCAACTTTCTAGCATATTTTACCCAAATTTCATAATTTTTAAAATAAAAATGCAGCCCGGAAATATACTCTCGTGTATGCTATTGCAATGCAATACTAAACTCTTCTCAGCAGCAATTCCGTTATAATTAGGGGGCTTTCAAGGAAAATGTGACTCTTCATGTAAAATGGATGAATAATTTTCGACTTTTAATTATTTATAAGTTTCATTTTATAAATTTCTATGCATTAACGGATATATTGATGGTTTAGAATAACCATGAAAATTTTTAAATGTTCGGACACTAGCAGGCACAATAAAAATTGCATAAGCTTTGTAAAAAATATGCAAAATGAGAGGAAATCAGACATCTGAGTAGATTTGACTTCATTCTAACTTCTAAAACTGGATTACTTGCTTAAGAAATAAACTGTTAGACGCTAAAACTATCCTGATGATAAATTAAAAAATATACAAATAATATATCGAATATGTTCTGGAAGCGTGGTTGTAACCAACATGGACCGTTTGTGTTCATTTGACATCTATTTTAATATATTTGGATACCAGCCGGATCCGGAAAAAATGTTGCTTATCTACTCAGTTGACTTTCTCACAAAATGCATGTTACAATGTATTACATACTATGACTGTGTGACACAACAGACTCTTCGAACACTGCTGATCACCTTGGCCACATGGGATACGGCGGTGCTGTTGGGCTCGCTTGGCTACTACTCGTTGCTAGCCATTGGTCAGCTGGTAGCTTCCGCTCAAGTACGACGCAGTGCTCTCTGGCCGAGCCTGGTCTACGCCTTGCATGGGGTTCGTCAGACTGCAGTCAACGGTTCCATCTGGACTACCTTGGCAATCGCTGCCGTCAAGTATCTTGCAGTCTCTCAGCCGATCAGAGCACGTCAGTTGTATTTTTCTTTCGAATTGTTTAGAGGCTCAGTGAACAGGAACTGGTTCCTGCTTGCCTAAAGTTAATTTGCAGCAGTGAGCAGTTATTTCTGAACGGAGATTTACAGTTGAGCATAATTTAGGCAAGCAAAGCAAGACTGGGTACAGTTTTCAGGCTATCTCTTACGATCCAGCGGTCGGCTTGGCTTCTGTCTGGCCGTCTTTACCATCAGCTACAATACGCCACTGTTCCTGGAACTGTCGTTGGAAGAGTGCCGATACACTGACACTGGACAGCTGAGCAAAGTGGTCACCGGCAACCTGTTACATAGTCCCATGTACAACCTGGTCTACAGAACAATCATCTACGCTGTGTTCGTGTCGGTGGGCCCGTTTCTCTTCATTCTCTTCAGCACACTGCATACATTGCTGCTACTAAACCAACAGAGCAGACGTAGAGACAGAGATCTTTTGATTGGACTGATGCACTCAAGCAGAATTAACAGGCTCTCCAGAGGCACCAGCCGTAGCACCAACCTGATCCTGGTTGTCTTGCTCACCAAATACATACTCATACAACTCGTGCCCACTAGTCTCATTCTAGTCACGAGTCTGTACCCAGTCAGCAGGTTCTATTGGTTCTACCTAATCAACGACTTGGCCAACTTACTCAGTGTGGTCAACAGTGCAACCAATTTCCTAGTACACGCATTGTGGCGCAGCAGACTGCGAAAACCAACCAATACTGAACCAACGCAGGGCACTCCCAGTCTGAACACATCGGTCAGCGAAAGCCCGCTGACTAAAGCT
Source organism: Sabatieria punctata (assembly GCA_030248155.1). Lineage (NCBI taxonomy): Eukaryota > Metazoa > Nematoda > Chromadorea > Araeolaimida > Comesomatidae > Sabatieria > Sabatieria punctata. Next base: position 13,919 of record JASANB010001961.1, on the reverse strand, counting down.
CAAGCTCAAGTGCTGTTTGAGTCCTGGAGAGGCACAACTGCACGTTCTGAGACTGTGCTGTCCAGAATGCTGGACTATATGGCTGAAGATAGCTCACGATTGCAGCACAAACTGCGGATTTTGAGAGGAACTGGCAAACAGCATCAGCACTGTGCAAAGGCACGGAAGTTTCTAGAAGAAATAATTGTCGAGCTAGCTCGCTGTCCGAGTCAGTTTAGCTGCAGGACTGTGCAGAATGTCAGCCAGGTTCATTTGAACAGTGGAGTCAGATTGACCAATGCCCATCTGAATAGATTTAAGACCTTTTTGCTAACCGAAGTTCTACAGGCTTCTCAGCTGAACAAAATTATCTCAGAGAATGAGCTGACTTACGTCTGGTCCAGATTCATAAGTATGCTGATTGCAGAGCTTAAACTGGGCTATTATAATGCTCATGCGGGAGGCCTGAAACTGGCTCTCTCGCCGGCCAGTGCACTTCCTCGGACTGCAGCTACAACAACGCCTAAATCAACCTTCGGCAACGACCAGACACAACAAATGACTACGTTGTGAAAAGTGTTATGCGTCAAAATTTCCTTTGCTTTGCGCTTTAATTCTGAAAAAATGCAGTGCAGAGAAATTGCGCACGAAACCAAACTAAATATCTCACTGAATTTAAATGAAAAAACGCTTTTCCTTCCTTCCTTCCTCACTCTCACTCTCACTCTCGGCCGGTCAGTGCTTAGAATACAGTGCGTGCAATTTTATAGACAACCGGCCGGGCCGCCTACCGGTCACTACTTATAATGCAGTGCGGACAATACAAATCGGCTGCCACCGATCGGTCAGTGTTTGGGGTAGGGGAGGTTTCCTCAGGTGGGGGGGGGGGGCGAGGAGGGTCCAAAATTTCAAAAAGCCCCAAAACGCCTGGAAATGCGTTTTTAGCAGGTTTTTTCAGTAATGATGCTAAAAAGCGCTATTTTAAACTGCCAAATAGCGTTTTAGAGCTGAAAACAATCAAAAAAAGGCAAAAAGGGCTTCCAAAACCGCCGATTTCTCTTAAATATCAGCAGTGGAAACGCCAAATTCGGTTTCCAAAGGCTTTTTCTGAGCCAGTTTGTACTGGTACAGCGAGTACTGGTGCCAGTGCCACTACTAGTACTTGTATTGTTGGGTCGCGGGGATGGGGTCGCGTAACCTGTCTCATGGAGAGGGGGTTGTGGGTGAGAGGGTTTGGCCTTTTCAGCAGGGGGTAACTCCCTCCCCGAAGCTTGCCCTATAGTGATGCTTCCCCTAGGGGTATTTTTATATTTGGAAAACAGGACTTCCGGAGTGTGCCTATACTGATGCGTACCCCTAGGGGTATTTTTATATTTGGAAAATAGGTCCTCCGGAGCGTGCCTCCTATACTGATGCGTCCCTCTAGGGGTATTTTTATATTTGCAAAACAGGCCCCCGGGGGCGTGTCCTATGAAGTAGTGATCATTAGATTCGGCAGGCGAAGGGCTTTCAAATGATATATGACCATTTTAGACGATTTTGAAATTTTGCCGAAAAATTATCGATAATCGATATTTATTGATAGAAATTGTTAATTTATAATTAATTATGATTTATGATCATTAAAAAATAAAAACATTAATTTATGTTTGGGATCGGTTACTGATTCCCCCCAGCTACACCTGATCCGTATTTTGGTGCACTTGCACATGCTGATAAATGCGTTTGCCATTTTTGAATCGCGAATTCGCGCTTTCGCTCCATATGGAGTACCGTCTTTTTGAGGGGGGTTAAGAACAGATACGCTAGAAAATAATGCAAACTTTTAGTGCTAAACGTTACCGCAGCCAAGGACTGTCGCTTGAAACAATACCGAGAGACAAAATATTGCATTGAATACCGTAACTTTTACAGATAAACACAATCCAATCCCCACAATTTCTAGAACATCTTGCTTTCCAGAAACATGCAAACTCACAATGTACAATGAAACGAAGTATGACGAAAACCGATAGGCGTGTTTGTTTTGTTTGTTTCTCTATTTTTAGCGGGGGTGTTTTTAGGGGCGGATTAGGTCGGTTTCCTGACCTTTATTTGTCGTAAACCGATTTATGTATTGTGGGAGATTGACGGAAAACTAGACGGCATGACCCGCTAGTTTTCTTTGGATGAATATCTCATGAATCCTTCATTGGATTTTTCATAAATTTTGCAGGTTAACCAATCTATACATGGACTTAAAACCCTGAAGAGGTCAACTTTTTAGCACAACTGGTTAAAATCTGGTGGATTTTTACTTTTAGTGATGGTGAAAAATTAGCGTTGCCCAAAATATGGGAGGTGGTGCCCTCTGAACATAAAGCCTAAATTTAGGTGTTCATTGTGTTGCCTTAGTTGAGGCAATTGTAATCATAATCGACATGCTGAATCCAGTGGTCACATTCGTTTTACGACTTCGATTTTCAGTAGAAATTAAATACCAAACTAAGGGTCTCCACTTAGACTTCATAAAGGCATAAACCAAAACTTATCTTGTGTGAGCCTAATCGAAACCCCATAAGTATATATATATATATATGCATTTGTTCCTCTCATCAACGCGATTACTCTGTTATCGAAATTTGCATATTTTGCTTCGGTTATAAGTTAAGGGACGGACAAGAAAACTGACTTTTTGGCAATGCGCCAATTTTTGTGCCTATACCAGATTCGGTTTCCGCAACCCTTCAGACAATACAAAAATACCACTATTGATGCTGATGGGCCTACACCCGACAGTTCTAAAGCTAGAGTCGATTTTCTAAACCCGATAGGTGTCAAAATTTCGTTAAACAAAAACTACATTCAAAAAGATACACATGATGGTTTTTATCATCCAATCAGTCAGGGCTTGATGATTTTATATGAATTATGACACGCTGAATCTAGTTGTCGGCTTCGTTTTAGGAACCCCCACTTAGAAAAATTGCTATAAAATTCATACGTATAGATTTACATTCGTGCCTAAGGCCGGATCGGTAGATCATTATCCTCTAGATACAGAATAAGCACAGTTAGAAAGATTGGGATCGAAACCGTAGGACGGTGGCCCTTTTTAAACGACGATGGTCACTATGAAAAAAATAGAAAAATAAGTTTTCAAGGTTATCTTGTGAAAGATAGCTACCAATTTTACTATTTACTACCTTACATTGTAGATGCGTATTTCGGCGCATTTACTTTCAGTGATCCTTGAACAACAAATTTAAAAAAACGGAAGAAAGAAAAATGCGTTGTCGCGACCTCTACTACGTACTAAACCCACCGTAGCATTCGAGTCCGCCCGCCTACAGATACATGTATGTCTGCCCAAGAGCATCCTTCAATTTTTGAGAATGCCAAATTATCACGTTCACTGAAACCAAAAATCTGCCAGGTTTTAACCGGCAGTGCTAGAAAGCCATCCTCTTTAGGGTTTTAAATTGGTATAAAGGTTAGAACAACCTGCAAAATTCGGGATAGATCCGATGAAGGTTTCACGATATCTTTACAGTATGGTATGTTTAAATTTGACGTCTGAAAATTCGGGTCCGTTGATTTCGAAAGGGCATAACTCGAGGGTATAGAAGGCTAGCAGGCTAGGACTTGGCCAAAACAAACTCTTCGCAAATAATAATAATCGTGCCAGAAATCTTTTCAGTCGGTTCAAAACTGACGGAATGGCGGCCATTTGAAATTAGTCTGAAAACTCGAAAAAGTTCCGGTGGTCTTTTTTTATGGCCAACCTAATTACCACCTATAAAATATCAATGAAATTGTACAGGTACTGCTTTTAAGCAAACCCAATGCCCTGCATGTTGGCTTTCAACACCTGCCCTACAGTAGTGCTCATCACCAGCTGCATTTGGTTGCAGTCGGTAGCACATGTCTCGTGCACGTTCAAAACCCGTTTCTTCGCCTTGTCGCATCCCAAGAACTGTTCTTTTATGTACTCAATCGATTGGCCATACGACTGTCCTCCTGCAACTAGTTACAGTAGTACATACACAGGGTGTGCTAAAAACAACCCAGCAGATTTTTTACTATGGCAACCGCAAATCTCAACCGATTTGGGTGAATCTTTTTGAATAAAAGACAAAGTAGTCGACACAAAGCCCAACCCAGGCCGTCGAAAGTCAGCAATGGCAAGTAGATAAATGGGGACCGAACCTTAGCTGTCTTGCACACACCGACAGCAAAAGGGGAGGGTTGTTGTTAAGGAGGCTGCCGGACCTTGTGTCTCTTCCTGCTCTATAGCAGTTGGCTACTCCTAGTCCAAAAAGGACAAAAAGTTACAACAACAACAACAACAACAACAACAAATAAATTCTTGACAGATTGGTGAAATTTTTATTGAGATGTTCTGCTTGATTCCTGAGATATTTGCCCTCATAGTAAAATAAGAGATTTTGGTAATGAACAACAGCGATTTTTATTATTCCGTAGTACTTCATAATAAAACAGATTCCTACAGCTAAGGGCTAACGTCACGAGGCTTTACTGGTGACACACACGTAAAGTTACTTCACCAGTAAGTCTGATTAGCCCCAGCTGTAGGAATCTGCTTTATTGGGAAGTGAGTGCATCGGAATCCTTTTTGTTTTGTTATATTGCCAAAAGCGGTTTTGACTTCGTGCGTAAGTATCTCAGAAGCTAAACAGAGTATCTTGACAAAATTGTCACCATTTTTTCAAGAATTTATCTATCTTTCATTCAAAAAAGGATTAATTCGAATCAGTTGAAATTTACAGTTGCTACAGCAAAAACTCTGCTGGGTTGTTTTAATCACTGTTTGTTCACCAATATCAGTGTTTCAAATTTGATGGCAAATATCTCAGAAACGAAGCAAGAGTACCTCAATGAAAATTACACCAATCTGTCAATAATTTATTTATCTTTCATTCAAAAAAGATTCATTCAAATCGGTTGAGATTTCCGGTTGCCACAGTAAAAATCTGCTTTGTTGTTTTTGGCGCACCCTGTACATGACGTTTCGTTAAGGTTTCATATTAAATTATATTGAAATATTTCAGCCAGGCACTTAACGCCATATAAGGTACTGGTGCCTAGGGTCTCGGCATACTACAGTATCCAATCCCGATGGGACCGTCATATACACGTAGGGTAGGGTAGTGGGGTGATTTCCAAAAAAGTGGAAAACAAGCGGTGAAATTGTCAATTTCCCCTAAAATGTCACAAAAATTTTTGAGAGCAGGGCGTAGACAGTCTGAAGGAGGCCTTGGTCAGCGCGGGGGAGGGCTACGATACCAGATTCATCACAGGCCCGCCCATGAATGAGGCCCCCGCCCCCAAATTTTAGGATTTTGACTACCCCAAACACTTTTTTCGGCTGAACCACAGAGTCCGAAGGTAGGGGTACCAAATATTGTGTTGGTGTCTAGGGTAGGGTTACCATATATATGGTAGCGGTACGTTATGTGGTACCACCACAGAACGCGAACGTAACGGTACATGATGCAGACATGAGCAAAGGGGGCTGAGGGGGTTGCCCCCTCAGGCTTTGACCTACCCCAACCCCTCAGGCCGCCGCTACCCTCCCTCAGGAATTTTTGAGGAAGAATTTTGTATTGAAAATTATAATAAAAGTATGCCGCCACTACCCCTCGGGATTTGAAATTTTACCACTCCCTAAGGCCGAAATGCTAGCCCATGTCTGGTACCATATACGGTACCCTATGGCCTTAAGTGCCTGACCGTAGTATTTAGAGAAATGATTCAAATTTTCATCAAATTCTCTACATGCCTTCGTAATCCGGAAAAGCAGTGGTGAGTGGTTTTGTGCGAAGTTTGAGTTTGAACAGATCGGTTTTGTTCAGGAATAAGATGATGGTTGTTTCAGTGAAGAAGCTGCTGTTTGCGATAGTAGTGAATAGACTGAGAGTCTCTGTCATTCGGTTCTAAACAGATTAATTGGATACGAATTTAATTTAGAATAACACTTCTCACAGTGCTTCCGTCCTCCCGTAGCACTTGATCGTATTCGCTGAGTCCGCAAACAAAAATAATTGCATTCACGTCATCGAAGCAATGGATCCATTTTCGGCGCTCCGACCGTTGTCCTCCGACATCAAAGATTCTTCAAGCAAACAAGGTGGAAGAGAAAGAAAATGTACAGGTAGACCTATTTGGTAGTGACTACTATCTAGAGTGTCAACTGGTATTGGGTGTATAATAAATGTAACAGGTGTGTCTGCCCCCCCCCCACCCGACTTAGATCAGACCCCCCGGATGGGGACCCCCCGAGACGATTTTCCCGGCGACCCTCCGATTATTTTGGCAAGTTATTTTTTGAGGAAATTATTGTATTGGGTAGACGTGTGCAATACAAGATACACTTTATTCACAGTCACCGATACAAGAGATTCTTTAGACACAGCTGGTTCTCAGCTAGCAACATCTGACTACTCTCAAGCCTCACACATGGGCGTCCGCCGCCTACATACATTGAATACTAATCAAGCTTATCAAAGGCGCGGCGCCCTATCGGCGGACGTAAGGGCGACATTACATCACCCCCCTCCCGAAGGACTCAAAACTATGGTGAAGGGGAGTACCGGTCAGGCGGACGACCTTTGTTTGGACGCCGAGAGCGTCGCGGCATGGGTCTGTCTATGACTTGCTCAGGTGGTGCAAAATCGACCGTAACCCATTGCTGATCAGGGTCATGGTAACGCTTCATTTTGCGCGCGTTCCATTTGTTGCCGTCTGAGAGTAGATATGACCATTGGCCAAGCACCTGCACAACTTGTAGTGGTGCCGAAAAAGGGGACTGACCCTTGCGGACAGATGGCAGGCGCACTTGCACTCGATCGCCCTTGCGAAAGGGTCCGCGATTTCGAGGCAGTGACTGAGGAGGGCACTGCGGCGGCGAAGCAATGCGCGTACTAGCATCTGGGTTCGCCTCCCCCGGTCGTGTGACAGGCTCAAAGCTGAGGCGCAGTTTACGGCCAAAGAACTTCTCTGCTGGGCTGGCCTCGTTAGGCGCAGCAGCAGTGGCGCGAAAGTTGCAGAGGAGGTTTCGGATTCCATCCTCCCAAGGCGTGCGCGCAGCAGAGAAAGCTTGAATGCCGTGTTTGAGCGTGCGGTTGAAATTCTCCACAACAGCATTTTCTTGCGGGTTGTACACCGCAGTCCGAAAGTGAGCAATATCACGTGCACGCAAGAAGTCGGTAAACACGTGACTAGTGAATTGCGGGCCGTTATCACTGACAAGCACGTCAGGATTTCCATAGCGCGCGAACAATGTAGAAAGCCAGCGAATAATGCGTGCTGAAGTAGTATCACTGGTAAGCAATACTTCCGGGAACTTGGAGTAGTGGTCAACCACCACTACAATGTAGCTTTGGCGCGAAGGTGCGACATCAAATGGGCCGGTAATGTCAATGCCAACCCTGTGCCATGGCTTAGAGGGAAGCGGCACAGTAGTGACAGGCACGTTGGGTGGCGGGGCCGACTTCTCACTGGCTTGGCAGGCATTGCAGTGTCGAACAGCGTGTTTGATATCTCTGTCCATGCCAGGCCACCAGAAAGTTTCACGTAATTTCCGTTTCATTAACACACTCACACAACCACTCGATAACTTGATGCTACAAACACTCACACAAACTATCAAACTCTTCAATACGTACGATACCGGGATGGCCTTGGTGACCTAATTGCAGCAGGCGCTTGCGCAGCGCAGCAGGCACTATTATGCGGTCGTTCTCGCGTGTAAGATAGTCCTGCTCAACAGACAACAGGTCGCGCATAGAGAAGAATGGCAGCAATTCGACTGAAAGCTTGGCTTTAGCTGGCCACTGTGTGCGCACAAAAGTCATAACTTTCTGCAACAGTGCATCGCCGGCAGTGGCATGCTGAATGTCAGCGAGGGGCAAGCCCTGCTCAGTGACCCGTTTTAGCACGATTGCGTCATGTGCGTCCGATACCGCGAGCTCCTTAGCTTTCAGGGCTAAGCGAGACAAAGCGTCGGCAACGCAATTTTCAGCACCCTTGCGGTAGGCCAGCGTATAGTCGAAAACTGAAAGCCTATCAGCCCAGCGCACAAACTTGCTTGACTTACGTTGGTCAGCAGTAGGGCTGGCTAATAGCTTTAGCAGGGCTGTATGGTCTGTGCGCAACGTAAATGGACGTCCCAGTAGAAACTTCTCGAAATATTCGCAACCCCACACAACAGCTAGGGCCTCACGCTCCCCCGCAGAAAAATTGCGCTCTCGCGGTGGCAGTGTATGAGAAGCGAAAGCAATCGGCACTTCCTGGGCATCTTGGATCTGGCTGAGGACAGCCCCAAGGCCTGCATCAGAAGCGTCGGTGGTAAGAAATGTAGCAGAATTGGGATCGAACACATGCACCTTCAGCTGTGTAGCCACCATATTTTTCAATGTGGCAAACGAGAGCTGGCAGTGCTTGTCCCATACAAAGCGCGTGTCTTTGCGTGTCAGCTTGCTCAGAGGCTCGAGATAGGAAGCTAAGTTGGGCAAAAATTCCGAATAATAATTGACCATGCCTAGGAAACTGAGCACCTGTTTCTTGGTCTGCGGGCGCGGAGCGTGAACGATTGGTTCCAAGTTTTTAGGATCGGGTTTAATGCCGTCCTGCGCAATAACATGGCCCAGGAATGGAATTTCGCTGACGCCAAACATGCACTTGCCAATGTTCAAACGAAAATCTTTTGCAGCAAGCTTGCCCAAAACTGCGTGCAAATTTCTATCGTGCTCATCGCGCGTGGTACCGTACACTATGATGTCATCGATATACGCCTGCGTACCGGCGCAGCCAGCGAGCGTCTGAGCAACGAGGCGCTGGCAAACAGCTGCAGAGTCTTTAAGACCCATCGGCAGGCGTTTATAGCGGCGGAGTCCTTGATGTGTCAAGGTAGTAGTGAGATCACGGCTGGCCTCATCCAGCTGGATATGGAAAAACGCTTTTGCAATGTCCAGCTTTGAGAAAATGGTGGCGCCCTTGAGCTCTAGAAAAAGCTCCTTTATATTCGGCAGCGGAAACCGGTCAGGAATAACAAATCGGTTGAGGGGTGACAAATCTGTGGTGATACGGTAAGCGCCAGTGGGTTTTGGCACCGTAACTAGTTGATGTTGCCACAAAGATTTGTCCACTGCCTCCCAGACGTCATTGTCTTCCAGCGCGCGTACTTCCTGCGCTACAGCATCGCGGCGCGCGAGCGGCACTGGACGCATTTTCTTTGCAGACAGCTGGGCGTCCTCGGACAGAGCAATGTGGTGCTGATAATCCGGAAAACATCCCAACTTGTCAGACAAAAGCACTGGAAACTGTTCAGCTATGTAGGCGCCATAATTAAAAGAACTGGCCAGCGGCTTGACCGCGCGAACAGTAGCTGACTGCGTGAGCAATTTGAGTGGCTGGATCAAATTTGTACCCACCACAGGAGAGCAAGTATCGCGCGTGACATAGATGCGCGCGTGCTGCATCCGACCGTTAATGCTGACATTTGCGCCAAACGAGCCCCGAACACCAGGAATCGGGCTGTCGTCAAAATTACGCAGCGGACCATGCAGACGTTTAAGCGGCTTATCAGAAAAGTGCGCGTCATAGAGCGAGCCAGTAATAGTGGTAGCCTCGGAGCCACTATCCAATTCTGACTGGACTGGCACAAAACCATTGCGACCCAGCACGTACATGCAGCAGGAAAAATCGTCAGGCGGCTGACCAGTAACTGTGGGCTGGGTCTGCGAGCGCCGCAACCGCACAGCTTTTTGCTGATAATAGCCAGACTGGCCGGATTTTTGCTCTTTCTGCTTTTTGAGGCAGCAGCGTTCAAAGTGCGCAAGCTTGTGGCAATAGCGGCACTCGACATTAGCAGCAGGGCACTCAATCGACTTGAATGCATGCGTTAACTGACCGCAACCAGCACATGGTTTAGATTGGCCGGATGAGTTTTTGGCTGAGCCCTTCCCAGACAAACCCCTACCGGAAGGAGGTCCGACTGAACGAGTACTCGACTTTTGGATGGGTTTGGAACTAGCTTTGGTCACCCCTACCTTAGTGGCCCCCTTAGAACTATTTCCCATCTCAGAATAATCGATGGTAGCACTTTCAATCGCCTGTATCAAAGTGACAAACTCGTTCAGGTCAATTTCCTTCTTCTGAAGCAGTTGTTTCTTGGCATCAGCGTTGTAGCACCCGGACGCGAGTTGAGTAGCCAGCAGCTCGTTTTCCATCGCACCGTAGCGGCAGTCGATGACAAGAGAACGCAACTCAGTCAAATAGTCTGTGACCGATTCGTGAGAGCTTTGCATTCTGGCATGAAAGTCATGACGTGCTCGGACGATGCCAACAGGTTTCTGGAAATGAGTGCTGGCGGCAGCAGAGAAATCGTTGTATGTGGCTGTCGCGATCTGTTCCACAATGGGCTGGGTTGAAAACTGCCGTCTGCTCTCTTCTCCAAGCAACTGGTAGAGATAACGGTTCTTACGAACATCGGTGAGCTGTTGGCCGACAGGCAAGGTCTCGGCAAGGAGCGCGAGCCAGTTATCGAAACCGGAGAACCAAGCACGAAAGTTCGGTGAAGCCTCACTAGTGTCCGTCCAGAAAGGTTTAGGCGCAGGCAAATCAACTTTAGCCATTAGGAAGACAGTCAAAAAATTTCGAATCCAGGTTAGGAATGCGTCGCCATATTGTATTGGGTAGACGTGTGCAATACAAGATACACTTTATTCACAGTCACCGATACAAGAGATTCTTTAGACACAGCTGGTTCTCAGCTAGCAACATCTGACTACTCTCAAGCCTCTCACATGGGCGTCCGCCGCCTACATACATCAAATACTCATCAAGCTTATCAAAGGCGCGGCGCCCTATCGGCGGACGTAGGGGCGACATTACAGAAACTCTTTTTAATTTTTTTCCACCCCCCCCCCTTCGGCGGATTACCTGTTACATGTACGTATGTGTATGCAGTAAGCTAGCAAAAAACCGCTCAAAACGGCAAACTTTGGACAACAGGTCGTAAATAATTTAGACTCAATTCAGAATTGAAAAACATAATGCAATTGTTATTTTACAGGCAATTTTTGCAATTTTAGTTTCTGAAAGTATGAAAAAATTGTAAAAGTTTGCTGGCAAAATTACTTGCCTGAAAATCGGAATGTGGGTCCTTGATCGGAGGTCTGGACTACGTACAATGTATGTCGGGTGGGGGCAGACCTCGCGGACCCCTGTCACATACAGTGCATATCATTTATAGATTGCTGCAATTTAACTATAATTGTTACGATAATTTATAAATTTATAGTGAGACTAAGTACAAAATAATACTAAAAAGTCAATCCTAATTAGTAACATCATTAACAAGAAAAATGAAAATGTACCTGAAATTGAACTTTTGCGTGTGAAAATCTAGTTGCAAAATTCCAGTAGTGGCCGACCGTGTTTTAAGTACAACTTCTACAGTTGGTAAGTAGTCCGTTTCTGTCAGTGCTTCAATGTTATTCAAAAAGCTGAAATTTCACTACATTTTACTTTTGGTGTACTTTTGGTGGTTTGGCACAACCCTATACTGATGATGCGTCTCTAGGGATACCTTTTTATTTGGCAGAAACGAACCCTGAGGCGTGCCCTATGCTGATGTAGTGATTATTCGTCAGACGAAGGGCTTTGAAATGATATATAACATGACCATTTTGGACGATTTTGAAATTTTGGAATTTTGCCAAAAAAAATAATCGATAATCGATATTTATCGATAAAACTTGTTAATTTATAATTAGTTATGATCATTAAAAGTATTTATTTCAGTCTGGAGCCGGTTCCTGATTTTACGCCCGGAAACTATACATTTACCCAATTTTGCACTAAAAGATGTGTTGGTGCACTTTGGTCAGGCAAATTTCACACTTTTCTTGCCTCTGAAATTCTGGAGAACTTTGTATCGTGATCATATTCAGCAAGTATTTGGCACGAGCATCTTATCAATTATTCATAAGATCTTGGCATCACTGATGCAAAATTGCACCTAATGACTGTAAAATCGTAGTAAAATTATTAGTAAAACAAAAATTATTGAAATCAGAGCTGCTTAGTAAAACATAAATTAGAATTAAATTGAAGTGCTGAATCTGTATTAAATTCAGTAAATAGTAAAATAAAAATCCACTGGTAAAATACAGTTTATAAAACAATATCTTAGATAAAATCTATATTTACTGCCATAGCACCTACCAAAACTTTTCTTAGAAACAGAAGTACAGTATTTCCACCCTAATTCTGTTAAATTATGACTATTTAGCTGTACTGTAATTTTTATAGTGAATTTTATTTTAATTCAATATTAAGAGCCGGTTTTTCTAGGAATCGACTTTGCTCCTTAACCTCCGGACAAATCTCAACTTTATGTCTCCGATTTGGCTAAAATTTTGTATTTTGATATAATTTAACGTAAAAAGATGTTTTATCGCCATCCCGGCCATTTTTGAGAGGGTCACTTTTTCGACCCAACCTCAGATCTCGGCTTATAACTCTGGAACCAGTGAACGTAGAAACTTGCGGATTGCATACTTATAATCACATAAGCGTTCTCTTTCACACGATACCCTACATGACCAAATTCGAGACAAAAAATTTTTTTCGAACCCCTTCTGGGCCAAATTTGACCCCCCCAAAGGTGCGACTACCGCTATTTTATTTCATAAAAATGTAGCGCTATCTATTCACGTTTGATAGCACAAAAAAAACCGAGAAAAAAAATGGGCGTCTAATTGAGTTTTTGGGCCTTGAAAGTTGTCAGGTCGAAAATTTGCCCAATAAAAGATTGCCTTGTAAAGAGCATATCATTGTCAATTTTGAACCGAGTTCAGTGATTTTTTGCACACATATTGCACTGTGTCCCTGGCACATACTGCACAAATCTGACCTTGCTGGCTCTTGCTTGGCGTCAGTTCTACGCTTCTTGGCCACATTTTAAGATACATTAGTTTACAAAACAAAGTTTACAAAAAACCACACACAGTTTGGCTGTCCACAGAGGTTCTTCAGTAGGCAACTGTGACAGCTTATGGATAATTTAGTCTTGGCATTAATTGGACTGCAAGCTTGCTCAATTGTTTCTCCGAAGTATGCTACATGGCTGTCTGAAGTTCATCAAAAGCATACATGTAACAGGGGGTCTGGGGGTCTGCCCCCACCCGACTTAGGCCAGCCTCCCAGATGGCCCCCTCCGAGACGATTTTTCCGACCCCCCGCCCTCCGATTTTTCTGGCAAGTAATTTTTTGAGCAAATTTTTGTTATTTTTTGCAATTTCAGACACAAAAATTGCCAAAATCGCCTGTAAAACCACTTTTTAGCTGTATTTCAGCCCAAATTAGCGATTTTTAACCCAAAAATTGCCATTTTTTATTTTTGAGCGTTTTTAGTGCCCAAACCCGTCCCAAAATTTTGGCTCAGACCCCCCGGCCGGCGCCAGACATCCCCAACCCCGGCCGGCGCCAGGCCCCCCAACATACATGTAACAGGTCATCCGCCCATGGGGGGAGGGGGGTTGGGGGTCTGGCGCCGGCCGGGGGGGGTCTGAGCCAAAATTTTGGGGGAGGGGGGTGGGCACTGAAAAACGCTCAAAAATCGAGAAAAATCGCAATTTTTGGCCTAAAAATCGCCAAAAATCGCTAATTTGGGCTGAAATACAGCTAAAAAGTGCTGTTTTGCAGGCGATTTTGGCAATTTTTGTGTGTGAAGGTGTAAAAAATTGCAAAAATTTGCTCGAAAATTTACTTGCCATAAAAATCGTAGGGGGGGGGGGTCGGTGAAATCGTCTCGGGGGGGGGGGGTCCCCATCCGGGGGGGGGTCTGGCCTAAGTCGGGTGGGGGGGCAGACCCCCCCAGACCCCCCTGTTACATGTATGCCCCCCAACCCCCTCCCCCTTCAGCGGATGAC